>JAPYZL010172552.1:0-17216 GCA_030522825.1 Platygaster orseoliae
GCGCTTTTTCGACAAGTAGGGATAAAAACCACGGACCAAACTTTACCCAAATTTTCTTCATATTTTTCTGAGCTAAAAAGTCCTTTGCCACTTTTCAAAAAAACCGAAACAAAAAAAGATATTCGAGTTTGAAATTTAAGAAACTTGGTTGGTTGAAACTTCTAACTCGAATACTTTCTTTTGTTTTAGTTTTTTTGAAAAGTGGCAAAAGACTTTTTGGCTCAGAAAAATATGAAGAAAATTTGAATAAAGTTTGGTCCGTGGTTTTTATACCTATTTGTCGAAAAAGCGCATTTATTGTTCAAATTTCAAAGTCGAATAAGTTTTTTGATTTTGAGTTTCGTGAAAAACGGCAAAGGGAAAATTGTCTTAGAATTTCATGAGGAATCCACGATTACAAGGATTTTCGCGGACTGTGACACACCCTGTATGTATCTGCTGACGGTCGCCATCTTGGTTCAGAGCAATCGTAAATAAATACAGTAGCACTGCGTTACCGTGCGGCAAAAATAAGCAATACCAAAAATCGAGAATGGCTGATTGAGCTGATAAAGTGGATCCTCCTAGTAGGACTCTCAATCAATTCTCGAATCAACTCTCAGTTGATTCGACAATTGTTTTTCAAGTTTTTTTTTTTTTTTAATAATTCTATTAATCTCAACTGAGATTATTGATGGTATTTTCTAATGTTTATTAGATATCATAATTAATGTTTGCAAAATAAATTGTTGGAAATTACCATACGAATTTCTGTAAGTGAAGAAAATTAGATTTGTTAAATTTGATTCACAGCTTTTACCAAAAAATGTCCATGTCCCACAAAAAAAAATTTTTAACGTAAACTTTAGAAGTAAGGGCTCTTGTCTGAATCTGTTTCCAAGAAAAACTAAAATCTATTTTTCATTATTGTATTTCACATGATAAACTTTTCATTTATGTGTAACAAACCTCTTTAGCATATAGATTTATTATTTATATGCTTTTTTCTTTATGATCTTATATATCATATTTTAAGTTTACGAAATAAATTGTTAGAAATCTCTATACAAATTCATATAAGTTTAAGACGTTAGATTTGGTGAGTAGCAG
The DNA here is from genome assembly GCA_030522825.1 of Platygaster orseoliae. Classification (NCBI taxonomy): domain Eukaryota; kingdom Metazoa; phylum Arthropoda; class Insecta; order Hymenoptera; family Platygastridae; genus Platygaster; species Platygaster orseoliae. The sequence continues at coordinate 1,090 of JAPYZL010172552.1, forward strand.
TTCATTGACAGTTTACCAAGAAATATCTGTATCCTCCAAAAACATATTTTCAATGTAAAATTTAGACGTGAGTGCTCTCGTCTCAAAATCTTACCGAAAAAAACCAAATGGTTCGCATGCGCTCAGTAAAGGCTTTAATTCATTTGAGTGATTCATGCTATAAAGTTATACATAAAAATGTTTCTTATACAGGTTCTATACATTGAAATTACTACAAGATTATACGTGCCATTTTACTATTAGTTTATGTGGACTTGAGCATTTCCAGTCACTCACCTGCCCAGTTTTACTGACAAATCATTATGTACGAAACTCAAATTTAGCATTTATAACTGTGAAGTGCTCTGAAGTACGCAGAACAAACGATTCTTGGTAATTTTTCTAATATAATTGAATTCAAAATTGCTAATAATCAGAAGCAAAGAGATAAAGCACGTATTTGCAATTAGTAGCAGTGTGAATAAAGTAGTATTCGTAAACACTAGTTACCAGAAGCAAGGGGAGGAAACTGTTGGTGCTTATAAAGTAAGTACTAGTCTTCATCACAAAGACTGTCGTTATTGCAAGTCATAAAACTGGGCAGGTGAGTGACTGGAAATGCCCTAGTCCAGATTTACTAAAATTTAAATGGCACATATAATCTTTTAGTAATTTCAGTGTAAAGAACTTGTGTAAGAAAAATTTTCATGCATAAATTAATAGCATAAATCACTCAAATGAATTTATGGCTTTAATTTAAGCATGCGAAAGATTTGGGTTTTGTTTTGGTAACATTTTGAAACGAGAGCGTTCACTTCCAAATTTTACATTGGAAATGTTTTCTGAGGTTTTTAGAATTATTTTATATTTTTGAAAAATCTACTCTCTTGTTTTCCATTAAATTTAACAGTGGCACAGTAATGAAATGTATCTACAATTATTGTTATGCTAGTGCAGATAAGTTGGCTTACTTTTCTAGGTAGATAACTGGCTAACCCGTACTGTGCCAGTCAAAGACTACTTCCAATTGAGTAGTACTGTTCTCTCTGTACCAGCACTGCAATAAAATATTGGGGCAGCCATTACTTAGCCCGTAAGGGCAAATAAGTACATTGTGGCAAAACGGTATTGATAGAGTGCAGTATTTTTTGCGACCATCGTCATAATACCGATTGGTCCGATTGGGTTGTTAGAAGATACTACTATTTCAATAACTTTTCACGTAATCTTATAAATGTCTGCAAAAAAGACATCATCCAGGGAACTTTCTTTGCCTCACACACAATATTTTGCGAATTTACAAAAAATTTAACTTGAGAAACTTGCTTTCTCGCAAATACTACATTTAGAGCGTTTTCGAAACAAAATCTTATCCAGCGAACCTCGTTTTTAATAAATTCTCCGTTTCATGTGTTTAGAAAAAACCTATTTTTCTAAATTAGGTTTTGAAAAAAAATCAACTTTTTTGTAATATGCACTTTGAGGCAAATTTTCTCAGACAAACGTATTCATGTTGTTGCGCTTTCAAGGAAAGTGACGTTTGTGTGAGATACTTCTGGTTTCGACGTGAGGTGCAAACGTTAAGTAGGAAAAGTAACTGACAGTTTTAATATTATTATATAAGAGTCAGTTTGAAGAAAACTTATACATGTAAATACTGATAGTTCATCTATAATCAAATGTTTCTGCTGGATTTTCAAGTATGTTTTTTATTACTCACATACAGAAATGAATTTTCGAATGAAGAAAAGAAAATAACATAAGTCATATGAATAGTATGCATAAAACATAATAGCAACTGCAGTAGCAATATGCATTTATTACCTTCCATGAACATTAAGTCTTATAAACTTTGGCAGCCGTTCACGAATTAATTTTGACCTAAGTTTATTTCTTAGACTTTTAGATTATTAGAAAACTTTTATTTTAGCGAGTAAGTAGTATTCGAATTCCAAATATGTCAAACTGTTGCTTTTATGCATTGTTTTTTATCCATCACTTTATTACAATGGCATAGTACTTGATGTATTTTAATCCAGTTTTCGCTATGATTTATTCATGTTTTGTCTATGCATGGTGAAAAAGAATAAACAAAAAAATTAACGAAAGTTTTTTTGCCATTTCAAAATCGACAACTAGTAGAATACGTAGCTGGTTTATTAATTCAGTACTGATTTCAGTGCTTCTGTATATCATTTTTTTCATAACGTTTTCTAGCAGTTTTATAATTTCAATAAATGTTTTTTGTTATTTCTAACATGCATACATTGGCGATGTTCGGAAGGGGTAACCTTATAACATGAATCACTTAAATAAAGTTAATCCTTTAATGTGCGCTTGCGAAAGATTTCGGTTTTTTTTTTATTCTGTTTTTTAGACGGGAGCCTTCACGTTCAAATTTTACGCTGAAGATGTTTTTTGGGGTAATCTTTTTTTTTTTGAATCCATACGTTTTTTTTTTCGCGATAGTTGTTGATGTAACTCTCCAATCAACTCGATCATAAACGAACTTTCCTCCTCAGATAATGAAAAATACGCCGCATTCTTTATTTGTTATCATTCGACTGATTACATGTATCTTCACTTTGAAATGTGCTTCTTCAAAAGTTGCTAGTTGTGATTCGTGCCATTAATAACGATTGATTTGTACTGAGCGCACTGTTTTAAGAATCCAAAAAATCATACTACAGTCTGGTTGCGAAATTGATCTAACTGGAATATTTCTAACAAAAGTCATTAAAATAAAAACTCATGTTTTGTTTATTTCTTTGGTATTGTTAAGGAGTGATTTATACACTACGCGTGGATAGTAATTCACAAAACGAGGGACTTAGAAAGGTAAATATATATAATTGCTTCAAAGATAACGCAGGAGTAGATTGATATGTAAAAAATGATTGCGATTGATGAATAAGTACTTTTGTACTGTTGTTGCGAATTATGTTTCTTTAAGTCCATTCAACAGTTAATTAGATTTTTTTAAAAACAATAATTACTGAAAATGCATTATTTGCACACAAAAATAAATACGTACAATTTACAATTAATGTTAGATGTACGTACTTCATGGCTATTAAGCTAAAATTAATTCATATAAACTGAAGAAGATTTATTATTTGGACACTTCTGAGAATTGAGATACTTTATTTGGTTTTTCAACGTAAATAATTTAAAAATTGATAAAGTTCATAAACATCTAATAAAATTCTTCGATTAAGATTTATTTCGAAACTTTCAAATCGAAAATAATATTTGAAATCTTGTTTATTTTTTCGTTTAGTTTACAGTACATCATTCTCTATTTCTCACATAGGACTTAATCTAGTTTTAAAAAATTATAACAGTTTTCATGCAAACCCATCGTTAGACACGCAAGGATGTCTCATAAATCAGAATATCAGAGTTGGTTTCTTATTGGAATATCATGATTTAACGTGTTTTAATGTTTTTTGTTTTTAATTTTATTAATACAGCGCACTGTATACCAGTTTTGCTGTGATTGAACATATTACCAGATAATTTTCAAAAAAGTTGAAAAAAGCAGCTTTGTTTTCGTGAACGTATCTACAATAAGTTTGGCTTCAATAACTATAAATCATGATGAAAATCGGATTTCTCGGTGGAGGCAAAATGGCACAAGCCTTGGCGAAAGGATTTATCAAAGCAGGTTTATGAATTCACTTTTTTCACAAATTTTGTTCTCATTTTTTTAGTGATTTTTTTAAATTACGAAAATCCTACTTGATTTTGAATTGAATACAACTATAATGCTGAAAATATATTGATTTATCACCTTTCATGTTTTTTGAGATCTCGAATCTTTGATGAAATGAATATACGATTTCAGATTAAAAATATTGCATTAAAAAGTGTTCAATCTCATTTTATTTTCTCACCGACTGTGGATAACTTTCTGAAAAATGCATGAATCGAGCTTTCGATTATTACTTTGAATATGGGGCTGCATTTCGATTCGGCCAATTTTTCAATTTCATCCTTCTCAAATGTCCTTTATGATTTATTCTTTATTTTTCTAATAGGTTTGAGCAAAGGGGAGATGATGCTCGCGAGTTGTCTCCCCGAAGATGTGAATAGTATCAATGCTTTTGAGGTGGGTCGATAATTAAAAAGCAGTATTTAGAGAGAATCCAGTGCTTATATTCATATTTAACATATGCCATTGAGCTTCTTCCAACAGGAGCTACTTATTCCATCGGTGCAGACAATTTTTGATTTAATTCAAGAAGGATTTTTTAATTGTATGTTTTAGAAAATGGGATCTAAAACCGTGTTCTCGAACGACGAAGTAGTCAAACACGGTGACGTTTTAGTGCTCGCAGTAAAACCTCAAGTAGTGCTCGAAGTATTACCAGCCTTGGAGAAAAATAAAAAATTGTTACTTTCGATAGCGATGGGAATTTCGCTGTCACACCTTGAGGAAGTATGAACGAAATATCAAAATTGTTGAGATAAGTAGGAGTGAAAGTACATTTAAATAATAGTCTTTAATACTTGTTTAATTACTTTTTTTTAATTACTTGACTACTTTTCTTTTCTCAGAAAAAAAAAAATAGTTGGCAAAAATAATAAGTTCATACCAGCAACAGATTATTTGCTATTTGAACGGCACCTATGCGACCTACAAAGAAATCTATATCTATATATTATAAGAAATTTCATGAAAACATTATTCCTGCTTTGAGAAAAATGTATAAAAGTTATTTTTTCTTTCCGATGCCTCGTTGCGAAGAAAGGGGTACATAAAGTTCGAATATGTTCAAAGGTAAGCGAAGACCCTCTTCGAATACTGCTTTATAACGGCCTTGCAAATTGATTATGATAATTTTTTCTAGACGAGAATGTATTTTAAATTATTTTTCGCTGGAATACGTGCCTGTTGCAATTGATATCAAAAAATTAAGACATGAATTCTTGAACATGCTCTTAAGTTGAGATAGTTGGCTCAGATAGGAAATCCAAACGACTGACCATACAATTATTAATTTTTTCCATGTGAATATTTTTCTATTATTGGAAGTGTTACTTTTTATCCGAAATGATGTGTATGTGTCTTGTGTCAAAAATAGTACAGAAAATGAAGCAGAATAATGCCAACTTTAATAATAACTTCGATAATAATTATGTGAAATTCATTAATTGTATGGATTACGAGCAACTACGTGTCCACGAAAGTTTTATTAAAAAAACAAGTTGCTTGACACTTTGTCCTCAGTCTTCCGCATTGACTAAGTCCAACTGCAGTATCTTTTTCTTCCGTTAGTGACAAAAAGGAAAGAATACAGAGAAATATACTTATCTTCATCAATATGTTTTATTGTATCATTTCTTGAATGAAAAAAAGTTTACTCTGGATCTGGATGTAATAATAGTTTTATTCAAATAAGAAAACAATTATTTTTTCTAGGTCCATTTAAATAACTGTGATCATTGACATTTTTACTCGACCAATAATCGGAACTTTTAACCTGGATTATTCGATGAATTATAATTCATCGAATTATCATTTCATTGATAATTATCAATGAAATTTACTATAGTAGTGAGTTTAAGCTTTATCAATACTTAACATTAATATAATATTGCCGTGTTGAGAGTGTAATTGATCTTCAAAAAATGTAACAACACAGCTAACAGCAAACTTTATTAATATCTCATATGGGTTTCGGATCCTTCAACGGCAATGTAATAAAAATTTCATAAGGATTCCGAGATCCTTATATAGTGACCGTGTAAAAACATTATCAAGTAAATTTCAAGTTAGGTTTTCAAGGATGACTTTATAAGGATTAAAGAATTTTAGCCGGAAACTTGGATGATTTTATGTTTTTCATCGGAAACGAAGCCACCAGCGCTGCTGACTTAGTGTACATAGGTTAATAAGTTCATAATATTAGCAATAAGTTAGGTTGAGTTTGAAAAATATCATGAAAAAAAAATCATGTCAAGTGCAAAGAACAAGTCGTAATGTTTTGCTTAGTCTAATTTAATCATAAATTTTTTAAAGTGAAAAAATTCTTTAAAACATGACAATATTTTACGAGACTTATACATGAAAATGAAAAGTCAATTTTAAGCGATAATTTAGCATAAAGTTGCTATAAGAGAGGTAAAGCTCCTCAATAATAACTGTATTTCACTTAACCAGTATTCTTATTCAAAAAAACTCTTTATGATTTATGCTTCATCACAGCGGAAAATAATGTTATGCATTTTTAACCTCAAAGGTTTACATTTGGAACGACTTGAGACTAAAATTGCATAATATATTGTATGCAACTTAGTGCAAGTGTCCGTCTTCGCGACATTCGACACTTGTACTAAGTTACATAATTAATATACTATACAATACATTCTCGTTGATCATAATCAATTTACATTGCAAGGCCGTTATAAAGCAGTATTCAAACTCGGCCGTCGCTTGCCTTTGAACATATTCGAATCTTTTGTACCCCTTTTTTTACAACGAGGCATCGGGAAAAAAATAATTTTAATACATTTTTTTTCTTTTTATCAGAATGGGTGCTTTCATGAAATTTCTTATCATATACAGATACAATAGATTTCTTTGTAGGTCCCATAAGTGCCATTCAAATAACAAATAATCTGTTGCTTTTATGAACCTATGATTTCGGCCAACTAGTTTGTTTTCTTTTTCGTTTTTGTTTTTATTTTTTTTTTTTTATCCAAGAAAAAAAATTGATATTAGCCGTAAAAATCGACGTGACTTTTTTAGATTAGAGCTTTCATATGTGCAACGTTTATTTGACAATAAACGAACTGTTTGATATCGAAACTTTCAAAAGTATAATTTTTACGTAAAGTATTCTAAAGGAAGAAAAAAACTATCAGTTCTTTGAAGAAAAAATAGATTTGTTGCAACATAAAAGCGACCGTCTGCTTTTACATTGGCAAGGTGTGTGGCAAGTGAGGAGAGGTTTTGTACTCGTATACAACGATGAATGCGCGACGAAACTTTGATATCATTTCCCTTGAATTTTTTCACTTCAAATAATATGCAAAAATATTCACTTAAAGTGACAACTGTAGATAATAAATTTTCTATATATGTTAGTATTTATTACCCATGAAAGACAAGGAGCAGGTTTTTATTCATACGTTCTGATTCAATAATGATTTGTTTCTTCGTTTGGGAACAGTCGTTAACAATAATTTGCTTTTTACAGCGACGCTTTCACCGATATCATTACTTTCAAATCTTTTAATCTAAGGCCGTTCATAGAAAATAAACTATGTCCCACAAACTGAATGCAGACAGCAATTCTTTTAAACGCACTGTTAAGTATTATGTGGGAATTACCCACGATGCGACGGCTGCCTTTACATTTAAATGTAATATAGGGGGCTAAAAATATACTTAAGAAAGTTTTTCAACGCTCTTTATTTTTTAAAATGTTGTTTATCATTGCGTCGTTGTAGAAAAAAGTCCAAATATTCTAAGACTTGGAAACATCCTTTTCACTTTAGATTCTGAATATTTTGGTGCGATATTTTGTTCGATCATTTTTTCAACTTTGATGTAAATATGTTGTCAAAATCAATTTTCTAAAATCATATGGTATACAATAAGACCATAATGTTTGACATATTTTTGTACGTCAAAATTTTCACGTACGAAAACTCTTCAAAACATGAATGAAAGTTATGTTTTTGTCAAACGAAACTGCGGATCTTTTAATTAGAGTCATACTTTGATACCCTGAGAACTTTGCCAGAATGTGGTGAATTTTTCTGCAGAAGTCAGTGAAATGTAAAATTGTATACAGTAATTTATAATATATATATAATAATATAATAATAAGTATATAGAATATAATATAATATATATAATATATATATATATATATATATATATACACTGGGTCTCCGGAAGTCGCCATATAAGCGGAAAAACATGGATTCCCTATAAAATTCTAAGACGATTTTTCCTTTACCACTTTTTAAAAAACTCAAAATTCAAAAAGTTATCCAAGTTTGAAATTTAACCAATAAATGCACTTTTTCGAGGAGTGGGTATAAAATCCGCGAACCAAACTTCACCCAAATTTTTTTCATATTTTTCTGAGTAAAAAAGTCCTTTGCCACTTATCGCAAAATTTAAAATCAAAAAAGATATTCGAGTTAGAAGTTTCTACCAATGAGATTTCTCAGATTTCAAACTCGAATACCTTTTTTGATTTTGAGTTTTGCGAAAAGTGGCGAAGGACTTTTTTACTCATAAAAATATGAGAAAAATTTGGGTTAAGTTTAGTTCGTGGTATTTATCCCCACTCCTCGAAAAAGTGCATTTATTGGTTAAATTTCAAACTTAAATAACTTTTTTAATTTTGAGTTTTGTAAAAAGTGGTAAAGGAAAAATCGTCTTAGAATTCTATAAGGAATCCATGGTTTTCCGCTTATATGGCGACTTCCGGACACCCGGTATATATATAATATATGTAAGAATATAATAATAAGTATAGTAATTTCTGTTGATCTAATTATTTTCCATTTTTCGTGTTCATAAAAAGTTGGTGCAAAATATTATAATATAATTTATATTTCATATAAAATATGAAAATTTCAGAAACTTCCTCAAGGAACGCCTATAATCAGAATAATGCCAAATATACCAGCAGTTATCGGTTATGGAGCGACAGTTTTCGTGCGAGGTAAAAACGCAAATGATGAAGATGCGGAATTAGCAAAAAAGCTGTTCTCCTCCGTTGGTTTGTGTCAAGAGGTCCCCGAAAATATGATCGATCCCGCAACTGCGCTTGCTGGATCCGGGCCAGCTTATGTATGTCACATTTCAAGAATACGGTTTCGTATGATGTACTTTTTATCCTACAGTAAAAAATGTAGAGTAAAAATTTTGTCAATACCAAATGCTAATAATTCGAAAATAGTATTCGCAATGAAAAATTTGCAATTAATTCAAAACGAAATATGTACATGTTTTGTAAACTGATTTTGAAAAATTTCTCCTTTGAGTAGGGTCTTCTGTATACAGTTATGTTTGTATTATACATATAGTTAAGTAAATCATTCAAATTTACTGTGAAGTGTTGTAATTCTTTTTAATTCAAATCAGGTATTCATGATGATAGAATCATTAGCAGACGGAGCAGTTAACATGGGCATACCGCGGTCTTTAGCATACACTTTAGCCACTCAAACCGTGATTGGAGCTGGATTCATGGCCCAGAAAAGCAATATTCATCCGGGGCAATTAAAAGACGATGTAGCCTCTCCAGCTGGTAAGCCAATATCATTAAAGTCACGTCAAATGTCAGTTACTCGGAACTCAAGGTTGATGAAGCAAATCATTTCTACGAAAAATAACAGCATCGTTCTCAAGCATTTACGAGTCTTAAAGTTTCATGAAAGGTGAAGAATACACAACGAAAATCAATTTTTTTTATATTTCAGTTTCTTTCTGTAATTTTTTGAGGTATTCAGGAATTTAAGATATGCTGAAAAAAGATATTCCAGAACTGTAATGACATTCATTATTATCTATGAACATTAGGGTGGTCCTTAAAACGGGTTTGGTCGAATTTTAATCGTGCCGAATCCTGAAGTGGTTCCAAATAAAAAAAATAAAATACTTGAATTTTTTCAGATTTTTAATCGAACGTTAACCCGTGCCACCAGAGCCCTCCTTTTTCCCATTTAAATAACATAGGATATTGTCTCTATCATAGTCTATAATTTTTTTCGAACTAAAAAAAAATTGCTGTGAGCTTCAAAAAAAAAAAATATTATAGACTAATACCAACGTACATCATGTAGGCTGCAACGAGCAAGTACGGTTATTAAGCGTAATAGCGATTTTTCTTGATAATTACTAGTTTCTCACCCGAGAGTTGGCAATATTGAAGATTTTACGTCAATTTCAATTATTTTTAAGTCTTATTGATGATCAGAAGTATAACAGATCAGTCAATAATGATTCACAAATCTTTATTAACAAATTATCACGATTATTTACAATAAATTAGCTGAATTCATTGAAATAAAAAAATAAAATTACAAAAATACAAAAAAAAACCTCCTTCACAATGCTACCCTGTACTCAACCGTCCTTTATCACACAAAATACTCCTCAATTCTTTTCTCTTTTTTTCCGTTCAAAAAAAAAAAAAAATATTTCTTTGGAATATTACATAAAAACTCGGAACATCTGATCTTGGCCCTTTTATGGGAACTCAACTATTTTCCCGTAAAATTCTCTCCACTGAAAACCTCAAATTTCGGAATGGAAAGAAAGAAAATCTACAGCGTGTAGCTCTTGAAAGGTTTTACGGAAAAAGCGCATAAGCGGTCCTATGCGTAACGGGAAGCCGTAAGGCCGGGTCCAGCACGGTCAACTCCCTCCATGCTTTTTCAGTAACGCATAGGGATCGCTCATGCGTTTTTTACTTAAAACCTTTCAAGAGCTACGCGCTGTATAACTCAAAACCCAGAATAGAATTAACGGTACGTCAGTAACAGGAGATGCAACTTCAGCAAATGAACGACCTTGAAACTCGAACCACTTTTACTCTTGTGTTGGTGTACGCAAATACAAAAAAAAAAAATCCCTGTGTCAAATTTTTACTCACAATCACAATGAAAATCTCGTTGACCGTCGCACCAACTTCGCGAAATCTACACGTATAATACAATGCTAAGTTACGCCTGCAATTTTCCCGAACGCTCCGAGCATGACCCGGACGGGGTCCTAAACGTTCAGAAAAGCTTAGGGCGTAGACCGTAATTAATTGAGTTCACTTTAAACCTGCAGCCAATTATCTGCAACAAGTCCATGTGCCAGCGCGAATCGACTGCGAATCTCAGTTCAATGGCCGACCGAAACCCGAGTGCGGAAAATTTCCCCGCTAGTGACCCACGGTCTCGTTGCTGTGCCCCAAACAGCCAGAAAATTCCACTCAGACTTTAATCGCGTCGCCTATTAAACCAGCCGGAATTCAGTCACCTGACTAAATCGCACAAAAGCTCTTATTTCAGAACTATCCACCAATAATACGCGCCCAACCGGAATCTTCGCAATTCTCTGATACGGTCACGTCCCGCAAGAATTTCGGACGAAGCCCAAGCTGGGAAAACGCCAGTGAACTCAAGTAATCGTGATCACGGTATCGAAATTCACAAAGCCTCCAATACCGAGAAAAATTCTATTTCCCCGAAAATGCAAAAATAGCACGATACGGCAACGATAAACGATAATTCTCAGTCGAGACGACCAATGAACCGGTAATCAGAGCAAACAATAAATCGGGATCGATAACGAACAAAAAAATCCAATGATGACAATAAAAACGAAAAGACTCGATAACCGAACGGTAATAAGCCCGAAACGGTAAAGAAATAGTAAGAGCGAACGCCAGACGATTCGGAGAATGAGCGGTAATTACACGATCGGTCAGTATAATAATCCCAGAAAATTTCACGCCGCGCACTGAAAATACCTCAATCAAATCGACTCGTCGGCGACCAGCTGAAGAAGCAGGCCGGGCTGAAGCGCGTTATGCTTTTTATAGAGTCCGTCGTCATCTTGGTCTCTTTCCCACCCGGGAAATTCACACCGCTGCTTTTCCGCGCCTTGATTCGTTCAGGTTCTTTTCCACTCTGGACTGCCCCTCCTAATGCTAGATGGTTCTGGGATTTTTCTGGAACCTTCTCCAATTTCTGCGACGTTCCAGGACCGGAAGTTCACATTTTCCTCGCAATTTTCCACAGTAATAGGGCCAGTTCTTGCGAGGCGAGGACAACGATTCGCGATGATCGATTGAGAAGATGTAAATCGAGGCGGCAGTTAATTAATCGGTAATTAATCAACGCGTCATGCATTGGAAAAGTCTCTCTCTGTACAACGATATCAAAAAAAATCAGCGACTCGAATAAAAAGCAGAACGGCAACACAAAACCAATTTCGCACTTTTGCGAAACTCCCGGCCAAAAAAAAATAGCAAATACGGAACGATAGAAACCAAAGCAAAAATCCACGAAATTTTCCGGTAATCGCGAACAACCAGCTTGATATATAACAATAAATCCGTGTAAAACAACTGTACAATTTTCAAATCAAAAACAGAAATCATCGTAATTCATACAAAGGACATCTTCGAAACCGAGATCTTACGAAGGAGACAATGAATTTCCTTGGTTAAATTTACGCAATTTTCAATCCCGAAAAATTTTCCGTCGAAGACAATGGAACAGGCGGCACGGACTCGCTTACGAGCTCCTCCAAAATCGAAAAATCGAAAAACACATTTTCCGAGCTCACAAAGGTCCTTTCCCCTTACAAAAACAGAAAACGCGGAAATCGCCCGCTCGGAGACAAAGGCTCAAAAATCAAAACAGAAAAATCCGAAAAACCAATCGCTCGAAAAACCCACCCCTCGGAAATCACGTCGAGAACAAAGGTCCTCTCGCACATATAAAATAGAAAAATCGAAAAATCGCTCGCACAGGTCCCGACAGGAAAATAAAATCGGAACAAAGCAGTACAAGGGGAGGTAAAATCGGAAGAAAAAAAATGAAAACATACTTACGAGGTCTTTTCAGCGTGGTCACCGACGGGTCAAAATGGAAAGAGAGAATAATAAAAATGTCGAAACGGAAAATCGCCGAACTCCGAACCGCCCTTGACTCCTCACGTGATATCAAAAAGAAAATGCAAAAACAAAAAAAAAAGCAAAAATACCCGAATGACACGTGGACTTCCAACGAAATAATTAAAAAAAATCACTTCGTTACGAAATAGATTAAAATTAAAAGAACAAAAAACAAGACACTTCTTTATTTCTTTAGGTTGATCACCTGAATAACAATACGTTTATTAACCTTTTAGAAACTTGTATTCCATATACCACAGAATGTCAGTTTGTATAATCTTGGAATGGACTACGAAATAAGAATAAAAAATGCCACAATAAATCGGCTATTTACATCGTAATCTTAGAAATCAATTATGAATAATATGAAGTTGTTTTTTCACAACATAATGCAATTTATCAACATGAACGAAAAAAATATCCTTTTTTTTAGTTTTAAATTCGAGTTATAAATGGAATATACAAAATATTTCTATTTTGATGAATTTCGCTAATTTTTTGTATATAATCTGATAATTTGTTATAAAGATTGGTAAATCATCATAAACCGATCCGTGATACTTCGGATTATCCAATGAGACTTGAAAATAAATGGAATTGACGTAAAATGTTAAGTTGCCAAATCTTGGGCGAGAAACTAGTAATTATGAAGAAAAATCGCTATTATGGTTATTAACAAGACTTGCTCGTTGCAGCCTACATGATGTACGTTGGTATTAGACATACTTATTTTTTTTAAGCTTACAGCAAAACTAACAAACAATTTAATGTCTCAAAAGTTTTTTCAGGCCGTCTTTTGTGTTCAAGAAATATTATAAACTGTGATGGTGACAAAATCCGATGTTATTTAAATGGGAAAAAGGAGGGCTCTGGTGGCACGGGTTTACGTTCGATTAAAAGTCTGCAAAAATTCAGGAATTTCTTTTTTATTTGTAACCACTTTATGCGGCGGCACGGTTAAAATTCGACCAAACACGTTTCAAGGGCTACCCTAATGAACATTGACAAAAATTGGTTGAAAATTCATAGTTTTCCGAAGTTTGGAAAGTTTCACAAAGTTTGTGATTTCCAGAATACATCAGTCCAGATTTATGAAAATTGAAAATATTTCTTCTTGCTGTTTACAAATCATTGTCTTAAAGTACACCACCACTTTCCAACAAAGTAAATTATTTTTTTCACGAACCTTGATTCAAAACTAACCTATTTCTATTAGTGATGAAGTACTTGTGGAACAGATCTAAAGGCTGAACTCAAAAATATTTTTAACCTTTAACTACTAGGGCTTTGGAGTTTACCGTATTTACTAGGGTCGGTCAAAATGACCCTTGCTTACTTTGAGATGTAATAACGCTGGATCAAATGCACATAAACGAATGTGTTAAATATGGAAATGTAGCTTAGAGTCTCACCTTTATAAATATAACAATAAACAATGCGAATGTTAAAAACAATTTTAAAATAATTAACAATATAAGACATCACTTTTCGAAGCAATCACTTTTAAAACGAAATTTCTTTTTATTGCTTAAAAAATTTGTTGAGGAAATGCGGTATTGTAAAAAATCAAGCTTAAAAGTTGTAATTAAGGGGTGTTCTATTGTTTTTCCCGTTATTGAAAAATAAAATTTTTTATATCAAACTGAAAATGTATGAATTTTCAATTTGCGCCGACTATGAAATTAGCACGGATTATGCAAAGAACAAACATTTTATCACTCTATCGTCTTTTTCTTCTCATCTGTTAAATATCACCGATAACATGTATGATTGCCAGTTTTTCGGCTGCAATATTTATGTCGGACGAATGGCCAACCGACGAGTGCGTGACGCGCAAAGCCATATTCAAAAAGATGCAGTAACAACCTTATTAGTGTGAAATTCGTTATGAATTAATTTCTAATAATGAATTCAAATAATTTCGAAAACTATAATTCAGTCAAATAAACGACATTTACCTTTTGATTGATTCCGTTCGAGTATGATTTTTGTAGTACTTCTACTAGGGTAGGTAGTAGCTCCCTCCCCCTCCTTCATCCAAACCTGCTATGCCGTGTTTCCAAGTTACAACTTATTGAGAAAAAAGGCTGTGTCATTTTGATCCATCTTAGTAGTTGAGGGTTATGCGTAAAACGAGTACAAAAAGGCAAACGATCGAATAATACATATTATCAGCGTGGTATTTTAACACAGGCTCAACTATCGCAGCGATTCACTATCTTGAAAAGCATGGATTCAGATCGGCATTAATTGGTGCTGTAGAAGCTGCAACTGCTCGCTGCCGAGAGGTTGCACAGCTCACGAAAAAAAAGTGACGTGATTTCAAAGAAGAGCATTCGAATTTCAATTTTGAGTCGCTTTTTTCAACTACTTTCATTGAAACTGTTATTATTATTTCTGTCTCTTGAACCTTGGGTGGTTTCTTAAAAAACGTTGATTAGTTGTTCCGTTATGTATGTTGCTGCACCAAATTTTTACGTGCTTTTCAGCACGTAATTCGTTTGCTCATGTTGAACTTTTTCGTCATTATAGCTGAATGCGTGGAGTTGTAAAAAGAATATATAAAATAAATGTTGGTACCTAAAAACGACTAAAATTTTATTACTGGCAAATGGAGGAAATTCTTGAAGTGAGAAAACTCGATTTGTGCCTAAGAACGAGAATTTATGTCCGTTTTCCTGCTTAAAAATATTATTGCCTGATTTTTCCGTGCATCTGAACTAACTTCACTCAAACATAGACCGCTGCCTGATTTTTAACTACGAATAAAGAATTTTTTGTTTATTTTGTTTTGAAGATCTCAGGGAACAAATAACTTTCAATCCAACTTATATTTGGTGATTTCTTGTCACCTTCAAATTGTTTTGTTCGCTTTTAACCTCTGAGTTTGAGATAAGAACCGGCTTTGAGCCTAGAATCAGACAAAATATCGTTTGCATCATGTCGCTATTGCCAATTTTAGCAAAAAGGATTTCGAGCCTCGGCCTTGCCTCGGCCGGAAACACCTCTTAAAGCCAAAATGAGCGATCACGATTAGGTATAAAATATACAATTACATGCCTCATGACGTCACTTTCTCGTTCTAAGACCGAAAAACCAACTTTTTCATCCGACGACGTAAAAAAAGTGACGTTATGAGGCATGTAAAACATCATGTGCACCTCTCGGACCCTTCTGCCTACTATGGATTCAAATGGATTTAAATAGATTAGAATTACATCTTTTTGAATCCATTAGAATCCACACAATCCAGATGATATTTTCTATGGATTAAAAGTGAATCCATTTCAATCCAAATATAATCCAGATTCCTTTTAATCTCCCGGGACGAAAAATCGAATCTCCCATTAAGTCTTTTGAGTATCCCAAGTCTCCTGATAAGTTTTTGAAATCTCCCGAGTCTCCAAAAGAGAGATTTTTAGTCTCGGATTGGGAGACCTAGCTCATTTACATCTTTTTTCGAGAGACGTACGCTCCAGATACAGTCTCTTATCCGGAGACTCG
>JAPYZL010172576.1:0-10170 GCA_030522825.1 Platygaster orseoliae
ACTCTCATTTTTCGTTAAATATTGAAAAAATATCGTAAATTAAAATGTCCGAAAATGTTTTGACTATAAATATTCAAACGGTGAAACTATTTGAAAATAAATAAATTAGTATTACAGAAAAATAAAAACTATCGTTAAATCAGGAAATCTTAAAAGCTCGAAAATGATAAAAATTTGTTTCGCGTAAGGACAAAAAGGAATTTTATTGACAAGATAGAAAGTTTTACTGATTTCATAAATTTGAGTATCTTTTTCTGAAGTGTTAATAAAAATTTTCGAAAATCGATAATAATCCAAAATGCTAACGAATACAATCAACTTTTTTTTTTAATATGTTAATGTAATGATTTTCGATTTAAAAGTAACAGCTTAATTTTCCCAACATAACAGATTTCACCTATATACATGACAAAAAATTTAGTCAACTCATGGTGGTAAAGTTCTGTCAAATTTTTCGTCAATCTAACTGATTCGGCCAGTAAAATTTAACTGATTCGCTGTTGCCGCATTCCTTTTAATTGAACCTATCAGATTTGACTGAAAATCTGTCGTATTTCACAGATTCAGTTTTATTTTAAAAATACCGTCACGATATCTCACCTGCAGTTAACAACGAAGTTTCTTTGCCCTGTGGCAAAAGAGTTTGCACCTGTTGTTTCTGCGCCGTTTCGTTTTTGAACAAATAACACTGGAAGCAATACAAAACCGCACATCGTAGCAAAAATGGCTGTTTCTCATTCACCATGGATATGAGGAGAATAACTATAGCAGGCCTGAAAAAAAATTATGTTATTTACTTATACATATGTGATGCACGGCGAGAAAATGTGCCTTATGCAAGTAGTGCATAAGGGACATTTTTTTGCAGTGCATCACATGTATTTTTTAGTATTTTGATTGATTTGTAGACTCCATCTTATCTTTCTATAAACCTACCTAGGAGGACTGCTCGGCACCATAACTTCCGCTAAATATTCCTGATTAACTTCATTCCCTCTCACGACTTCAGCCACCGCGCTGATTGTTTCCGTCAAAACATCAGCAGGCACTCCGTTGGCCATCAAAATATCGCACAAAACTTGCAGCAAGCCGCAGGATTTTATGCTTCTCTGGCAAGCGAGAACAGCCTAAAAATCACCAGAAATTTGTTGCAATTTTCGTCATGGCAATAAACAAGTGTTTTGTTAATCTTTGTTGTTACTTGCGCAGGGCTACCAGGAGCTACAAGGGCCCTCAGAAGTTGCACCATACTGTGGATATTGGAGACTTTTTGAGGGCTCCAACTGCTCAATTGGTTTTCATCGTTTTCCGCTGGCAATTGGAACATCGGAGTAAGTTTTTGGACGTAACTTCCTGTGAATTTCAAGTTTTGTAGAAGGAGAATAAATAAAGTTGCTCTGCTGACTTTACCTTCTTTGAAAAAATTCTGGTTGCTATAGTTTCCACGCAGAAGATTGAGCATGAGCGATAAACAATCCTCTACTACGATTCCTCCTTCGACACCGCCTTCCTGGTTGATGATATCGAATATTCTGTCGAAGGCGTTTTCGAAAGCAACAATTTTTTGGATGTTGGCATTCCCTTTGGTCAATTGAATCAAAAGAAGCAAAGCCTGGAGGGGTTAAATTTAATTAGGTTTGAAGGGTTTAATTTACAAAAAATTTTGATTGATAAGGTTCATTACGTCATTTCTAATGACTTCTCTGCTATCTTCTAGCAAATCCATGAGTTTTGAAACTGCCATTGGACTTATTAAAACGATTTCCTGGATATCTTTCGGCTTGTTTTCGAGTAAATACGAGAGTAATTTCAGTGCAGGCCATCGGACTCGAAAATCGAACTCCTCCAGAAATCCTAGGACCAGTCCAACGCTCTCGGGCTGTTTGATGAAAATTTCTGTGAACTGTTCACCGATTTTCGTTTTCTGTCCATATTTTTCCACTGAAGAAGAAACAAAGATAAGAAATCATTGGCAATTTATAAATTATAATTATATAATTATATTAAAATAATATTCAAAAATGATATTCAAATAATATTTATAAAATAAATAATATAATTAATATTGTTTTATCCATTCTTCGTCCGATCAACTCCAGAGCCAATTATATCATAGTAAATTCAAAAAACCATCTTTTCAAGCTTTCGGCAGAGAGAGAGAGATTATTTTAAATTGATAGAGATGACGGGGATTTGATGTAGTGATTTAACGAATTAGTGAGTATGGAAATGTTGTAATTTAATTGATGAGATGTAATGTAAAAGAAGAATGATGTAAGATATGTAATTTAGTTCCTGAAGAGGGCAAAATAAAGCGCCGAAAGCTTGAAAAGATGGTTTATTGAATTTACTATGATGTAATTGGCTCTAGAGTTAATCGGATGAAGAATGCATAAAATAATAAAATAGGGAGCGAAGAAAAGTATTAAATAATTAATAAAAATTAATAATAATAAATAAATTATAGTCATATTTTAAATTCATTATATTAAAAAAATTTGTAGAATTTTATGAAATGTTTATGAATTCAGTAATTCCTAAAATTTTAAAAATATAAAAGTATGTTATCTTTGGGACATAATTGATAATATTGAAAATCTTAATTAAATTTTTTCATCAATTTTCCCAATTTTATTGAAATATTATTCTAAAAATTCGTATCATATTTCAGATTTAGAAAATTCAGGAAAAAATGTATATTTCAATGTCTGTTTTTTCACCTTCTTCTTCAAAACTTTCAGGGTTTACGATGTTGCAAAGTGTATCCAAGGCAAAACCAACGATTTCGCAATCAGTTCTGTCCATTTCCAAGACTTGCTGGAAAGCGTCCATTCCTTGGGCTCCGACTTCGACTCGATATGATTTTGACAAAGCTTTGAGAGCTCTTGCGGCATCGCGTCGATCATCCAAAAGCGTAGACGATCTTAAACGATCTACCAAACGTTCTACCTGATGAAAAAAAAGTTTTCGGCTATAAATATTATGTTTATACAGAGTTTTTTAAAGAATTAATGGGGGACTTGCTCTTTATTGAGCGATTTTCGAGCGTATATTTAGAAATTTATTGTGAACAAACTATTAACGTTTTTTTAATTGGTTTTTGTTTTTTGTATTGAGTAAGAACAAATGTTCAACATATGTTTTGTCAACCATGTTAGTAACCTTCAGATAACCTTGAATGTGCCTCCTTTAAAACGTCAGTGCGCACGATTCTGTTTGTATAAAGAATCCAAAACACAAAAAAATTTTTCTTTCTTAACTTACATTATTTTGGCTATCGTTTGATCGAGCGATTTTTGAAAATTACAATTAGTTTCATTTCTACAGCCTATAACGATAAAAGAGAAGTATGGAAATTCTGTTCTTTTTTTGTTTACACTCGCCATTTTGAAAAAAATTTGAATAATGAAAAACGCTTCGATCAAACGATAGCCAACATAATGAAAATAAATTTTTAAAAAAATGTGTGTGTTTTCGATTCTTTATACAAACGGAATCGTGTGCACCGACGTTTTAGAGGAGGCACATTCAAGGTCATCTAAAGGTTATTAACATGGTTGACAAAACACTGAAAAAAACATATGTTGAACATTTGTTCTGGCTCAATATAAAAAAACAAAAACTGGTTCAAAAAAAGTCAATGGTTCGTTTACAATAAATTTCTAAATATACGCTCGAAAATCACTCAACAAGGAGCAAGTCCCCCTTAAGGGATTTTTTAAAAATTGTCTGATTATTATTTTTTTTTTGTAACTTTAATGAGTACTAAATATGAATAGAGTATATCACCATTATATTTAGAGAGTATTCATAAATTTATAGAGAAATAAATGTAATAATTTTTTAGCAGTAGAATTTTATATGGTGTCGGTATGAATCCCGAAAAATCCAGAAATGTTGAAAAATCCGGGGAATCTTTGAAATATTCAAGAAAGCGTGAAAAGTTCAAAAAATCACGAGAATTTGAAAAATTTTGAAAAAATGGAGGGATTTTTTTAAAATGATTTGTTTATTTTTTTTTTATCTTTTTGATGTTTACTAAATATGAATTAAATATATCTTCATTAAATTTAGAAAGTATTTATAAATTTATAGAAAAATTAATGTGATAATTTTTCTTCAGTGAAATTTCATTTGTTCTTGAGATGAATTCCGAGCAATCCGGGGAATCCAAAATATTAAAAAAACACTGAAAAGTTCAAAAAATTGAGGGATTTTTTGAAAATTATTTGTTTGTTTCATTTGTTGTAATTATTTAATTACAATTAATTTGATTTGTTGTAAGTAAAATATAAATTTTATTCACTTATATTGAAATTCGAATGTTATAAAATTTTTTTTATTTTCATACTAAAAGTTATTTGATTGTCAATACACTTTGAAGAAAAGTATAAAATCAACTTGAGTACGAAATCGATAACTTTAGACTCATGATTCACTTATTTATAATTTGACAAATATTATTCACAAAATTTGTTTACTCGCTTTTATTGTCACAACTGCGAATTCCTTATGCACTCGTAATACACAAATAATTTCCATGCATAAATTATTTTCTTTTCAAAATTCGATTTTTTAAAAGTCATTCATGATCACGATTGAAAAAGAAAATCATTCAACTGTAAAATGAACATTTTTCCAAACTAAAGAAAATAAAAATTTTTTCAAAACATGACATAAACAATTTATTTGATTTCATTAAAAATTTTTTCAAAAATTCGTGCTTTGTTTACTTTTATAAAACAGTTAATTTCGCATGAAAAATCTGTAAAAATTAAATGAAAATTCATTTACTTTGGAAAAAAATCAATGAATAATGTAAAAATTTGAAAATATTAGAAGTTTTTCCGGAAAATAACATAATTTTGGAAAAAGAAACATTAAAATAGTAATTTTTTCAAACCAAACAAATTGAAAAGTTTTTAAAAAACAAAAGATAACATTCAATGTCAAATTTTTAAAATAATGACATAAACAAATTATTTTACTAAGTTAAAAATTTTTTAAAAAATTTGTGTTTTGTTTACTTTTACGAAACAGTCAAATTTGCACAAAAAATCTGTAAAAACGAAATAAAAATTCATTAATTTCGGAAAAAGATCCATGAATACTATCAAAGTTAGAAAATAGAAGTTTTTTCAGAGAATAACATAATTTTGAAAAAAGAAAAACATCCAACATTAAAATAAAAATTTTTCAGAAACAAAGACAATATTCAATATTAAGTTGCAAAAATAATGCTATAAACAATTAATTTCATTTCAGTAAAGATTTTTTCAAAAATTCGTTCTTCGTTTACTTTCACAAAACAGTAAAGTTCGCATGAAAAATCTATGAAAACGAAATGAAAATTAATTTGTTTCCTTATTTTAGAAAAAGATCAATGAATAATTTCAAAATTTGAAAATATTAGGAGTTTTTCCGGAAGATAACATAATTTTGGAAAAAAAAACTTTAAAATAAAAATTTTTCGAAACCAAACAAATTGAAAAATTTTTCAAAACGAAAGATAACGTTCAATTTTAAATTTCAAAAATAATGGCATAAACAATTTCTTTAATTTCGGTAAAAAATTTTTTAAAAATGTGTGTATTGCTTACTTTTACAAAACAGTCAAATTCGCACGAAAAATCTGTAAAAACGAAATGAAAATTCATCTACTACGAAAAAAAATCAATGAATATTATCAAAGTTTGAAAATATTAAAAATTTTCCCAGAAAATAACATAATTTTGAAAAATTTGTTGACATATGTATCTTGATAATGTCAATTCTGAAAGATTTTCAGGGTGTATTTTGTGCGTTATTTACTGTGTCAGCGCCGCTCGGTGTAACTTCAGGGGGCGGAGCACCGAGAACAGATTTGATGCTGCTTTTAAAATACTCCATTTTTCACAAAACCGCGAAAAATATGCAACGCAAAAATAATCGTTTTCGGAAAAATACGACAACAGCAGACAACAGTCTACACGTCATTCGGCGCCATGCTTGTTTTTTAAGTTACTTTGCAGAAAATCCAGCAGATGGCGCGTACTCACAAACTCATAAAATTCACAATGAGTCGCGTGAATCTAGTGTTCAGTTCGGTAGTACTAAACAAGGACCGACTCATGTTTGATTGAGCGCTAGGGGTGAGTACATTTGCTCCGACAACTTTGTAAGACCTGCGCGCGCCTGCGCTCACGAAGGATATCAATAATGCAGGGAGGTCTGCATTATCGATATCCTGCGTGTGCGGCGTGTGCGCAGGATATCGGTTCATATCGGTATGCGCGCGCAGTTCACAAAATTGTCGGAGGAATTTTTGTCGGAGCAAATGTACTCACCCAGCGCTAGAAAAGAACGAAGATTGAAAATTATGAACACTGCGTGAGTTTGACACTGTTTGGTGGCGCCATCTGTGAAATTTAAAAACTCGGCAACTTAACTCAATAATTTTTATTCAAAAAATTCTGAGTTCTTTAGAGAAAAATAACCAGGGCCGTCCCTAGGTTTTGCGGGGCTTGGGGCGAAGATTTCAGGCAGGGCCCCATTTTGACTTCTAAAAAAAAAGGTCATCAAAATCTCAAATTTGATTTTGTAAATTATAAAAAAAAAAATTTTCTCAAGCGCGGGGCCCCTGCAAACGCGGGGCCTAGGGCGGTCGCCCCCTCTGCCCCCCTAGCGACGGGCCTGAAAATAACGATTCTCATTTGAAATAAAATTATGTATATATGTATACAATTCTCGATTCTAGGATATCATAATTTGTTAAATAATTTTACTCGCCATTATTTATGCCTAATTAAAATTATTATTCAATTATTCATGCTTCATTTAAATAATTATTTAATTATTATTCAATTATTCATGTTAAAATAAAAACGTTATTATTTAGTTGTGTTTGGAGAATTCTACATTAAATAGTTAATAATGAGAATATTCGTTATACACAGTGTGTCCCAAAAATAACCGAACTTTTAAATTAAATCATATAACACGCAAAGCCATTTATTGAAAACTTGCAGCATTAATTAAAAAGATACATTCATCCTCTATCAAACGCACCTAAATTCATGTAAATTGGATTACAGACATTAAAGTTACAGCCATTTTAATAGTAAAAAAAGTGTGTTCGTGTTCCAACAACAAAAAACGTAACATAGAGCAAGTATGAAATTTTGTGTATAATTTAAAAAAAAATTTGCTGTGACATACGAATTGGTGAAAAAAGTGTAAGGTGATGATTATTTGATTGAGTAATGATCGTACTCAAGTTTATACGTAGTTTGTCCGATTAATGAAGATTTAAATGACGACCTAAGACAGGTCATCCAGAAACTAAAAAACCATGCTGAATTTGTGGAAAAAGTCCGTGAAATCTTTGGCATCAAAGCAAGTTTTACTACGAGAATGTTGGCTCATTAATCAAATACAAGTGAAAACACTATTTGGAGAATTTTTACTGAAGATTTGGGTAAAAGAAAGGTCTGTGCGCGTTTTGTTCTACATGAATTAAATGTCGACCAAACAAGTGAACGAATATTTCATGAAAAAACTGTTTTTTTCTCATCAACTACCCTTAATTTCGCCTCATCAATACCCGTGTGACTATTTTCTTTTTCAAAAACTGAAAACTCAGATGAAAGGAGCATTTTGTGATGACATCCTAGTTATTCGAGCTGCCGGAACCGAGGTGCTAAAGAACATCCCTATAAATCACATAAAAAAATCTATGCATTTGCTGGTTGATCGATCCAAACGTTGTTTTGAGTCAAATGAAACTTATTTTGAATAAATAATAACTCTCAAAGATAATATGATGTGTATTTCATTTTATATCCAAAAAGTTCGGTTATTTTGGGGACACACTGTGTACATATAGTAGGAAAAATAAATTGAAGATTTTGTTTAATTTGAATGTATTTTAAGAGTTCAAATGTAGCTAGTAATTTTATTATATTTGTTTAATTTATACAAATAATCAATTAAATTTATATTACTAATTTTATTTAATTATAAATTACAATTACATAAGTAACCGAATAATTATAAAAACATAATAATCATGAACGTAATTTAATAATTCTGTGGTGTCCCGGTATAACCGAATAAGTTCACTTTGCTATAAGGCTCAAAATTTATTCAGAATATTATGTAAAATGAGCCTTATGGCAAAGTGGGCTTATTCGGTTATGCCGGGACACCACAGAATTCTTGATGTCAAATTCATAAATATTTTGAGTAACTAACATTTCCACTATAAAATTCAATGACTCTAAAAAATCGAAGCGAAAAACAAGGGCGTAGGCAGAAAAAATTTTCAGGAGTGGCTTTTTGGAAAATCTGTCTCGACATTATTTTCTAAAAATCTATAAAAACGTTAAAAATTTTTAGGGCACTTTGATTTCTAGAGCATCGAATTTCAGAAAGCACTATAGAAATTTTTAATATCAGAAAACCCTTCAAGTTGTATAAATAATGAAGAAATATGAAAAATACTAAAATTATTAAAAAAAGACGAAATTTTGACCTCAGTGACTTGAAAATTACAAAAATTGAATTCCATTTTATTGAAAACGTATACGAAAAATTTTCCACTCAAGATTCGAAAATTTACATAAATTCGTAAAATCAAAAAAGTCGTCAAAGATTAAAAATCATAAAATTCCAAGGGAAATATTTGTTTTAAATGTTTTAAGAATTTCCAAAAATTTTTTATTTTACGCTATTCATACAATTTTGTCGTATTTTTTGACATTTTTATATAGATTTCTAATTTGGTTTATTGGAATTGAAGAATTTTGAATCCCAGAATTTTACGCACACAAAATTCATAAACCTCAAATTTTTTTCCTACAATTTACAAGTATGAATTTTTCAACTCTATAATCTCCAATCATATGATTTTATAATTTGTAAAATGATTTTATTCATCACTCAAAAATGCGTAATTGAGGTATTTTGTATTATTTTGTTTTTTAACATTATATGTAAATTTGTAAAAAATTTTTCCATTCTTTCATAACGAAAATTTTTCCCAACTTTTTTCTGCCACATTGCGATAATAATTTTCAAAAGTTCGTCACTCAATTTGACATTAGTATAACATACAATAAGAACATTTCAATATAATACAATGTAGAATAATTTATTTGGGGCAAAAAAAAGCGAGTTTTGGAGGGGTTTCAAATTGATATTCTTGTTTGGTCTCGTCAAAATTTAGCCAAGATTTCGCGATCGGTTATACAATAAATTGCACAAGCGAAAATCCGCTCAAAATATGAAGCTATTTTCGGGTGTAACTATGTAATTACCGGCAAGAGTTCGTAAAAAAAAACAAATCAACTTGGATTTTTCTTTTTAGAAGGAAAACTGCAAATATTGAAACATTAAATTTATAAACTTGATTAACAACAGTTTTATTATTTCATTGTTTTTCGACTTTTCAGAAATAATTTTTTTTTCATTGAAAATTCTCATAATTTTCCAGGACTAGATTTCTCTGCATATAAAAATAGCATGGAATAAAGAATTCTTTTCTTTTTTTCGCGTTCATACGACGCCAATTTCTTGTCGAAAAGTTTTAGAAACTACAGTGCACCGAAAAAGTACATACTTTTTTTTTATGGAAACACTGTAAAATAGATAGAAACAATGAAAGCCGCAGCCTTATCAGAAAACTCGGCTAGCTTTTCTCCTCTGGAGCCAAGGAATGAATTACCAACTTTCGTCTTAAATCAGACGAAAAGTTCGTGTTCGAGATTATTCGAAAAGCGAAAAAGAAATTTCTGATGCAACAAACCAAGTTGTTGAGCTCGTGGAAGTAGCTTCGTAATTTTGTTTATACGCACGTTTGAAAAAAGAGAGATTACGAAGTTTTTTTTTCATTTTATCGCTGTTTGACACGATCGAAATATTTTTTTACTGCTAAAATTCAAGGAATTGTAAATATTGACTTTCAATGAAGTAGAAATGAATTTATTCGGGATTTTATTTAATAACTGAATATATCATATTTATTATAAATATATATATGGAAAATTTTAAAAATAAGTTTGCGATTTTACTATGGAAAAGGAATTGAATTTTTTATACAGGGTGTCCCAAAGTCCGCGATAAAAAAAAATCCTGAATTCCTTTTTCAATTTCGATTCGAAAAGTCCTTTACCACTTTTTGCAAAACTCAAA
>JAPYZL010172581.1:0-17401 GCA_030522825.1 Platygaster orseoliae
TGAATTTCAGTCAAATCAAATCCATATACATTGGATTCAACTTTATCTTCTCAACTGAGCATGCAGTTGACAGCACTTTTAAAATTTTTCTCAGTGCACGCCTTTATTGTTTATTCCGAAAATGCTTTCTTGCTAATGAAAAATTCCCGACCCATGAAAAGCGCAGTTGCGATATCACCAAGTCATCATCATCTGGCGCCGCTCGGGGAAAACTCGCTTCATGTATTTTGCCCCATTTTTTATACCACCTGATAGGATCGGGCAGTTTACAACAGATTGCGGCGCGCCAGAGCGAAAGCAAAGCTTTCGGGATAAATGAAACTCGGGCTGGAACCTAGATAGGGAAAAAATATCTGATTGGCCCCAGATAAAGGAGCCAGAAATGCTGAGGAAAAAAGCGTACGTTGACACAAAAGATTATTTTCATGGAATCTACGGAAATTTCATCGGCGCTGCTCGTGAAAGGTTCGGCCACTCGCGTGGAAAGCTAGATCAATAGTACGTCCGTCCGGGGTACATTTCATTTGTCGCACGCCTCACGCATGTTTTATTATTTTATCGATGATTGGTCACGCTCCGACATGCATTTTTCCGCCCCTCGGGAATGACGTTTGTAGGATTGCGCATTGTGCGCGAGTTTGTATCAATCCTGGATTTGTCGGGGGATCATTATACTCGCTGCATGACAACTTGGGCACTCGTGTTTGGCTAATAAAACGGCTTTCCATGCGTCATTGAGTTATTTATATCCATCAATTTTAACTCAATTGAAAAATTTTCTTCTACTCTGACTTGATGTATTCCATGATAATAACATCGGATAAATGCTGAAAATAATGAGAACATCGAGGAAAGATTGCTTCTCTGACGCTCCTGCATGAAACACTCGCAGTCTAGTTTCTCGCGAATCACGCGAAAGTGAAAGCGTGAGCTCGAGAGCTAATGAAGCGAGGGATCAGCGCGCAATGCGCCGTTTGTTTTCGAGATAATTGCACGAGGCGATGAGGAATTGACGCGCGGGGAAACGTGCCTCGTAAAACACGTGTTCTGTGTTGCGCCGGAACGAAATTGTTCCGGGCTCGCCGGACGATGATTTACAGCGTTTTTCATTAAGGCCATTTGCATGAACGCTTGTCACGTTTTACGGGCAGGCAAAGTTCAATTAGACGATTTTTTCGAGATATCCACTGAGAAAAAAACTAATTATTAGTACTATAAATTTTAGAAATGTTATTGTATTATTGGAAAATCTACGATATTATTATAATTTTTCATATGTTACTGTACATTCAATCATAAATATATTTTTTTCTACCATGCAGTATAGTAAAACGTCATATATCATTACTTCATTTTTTATTCAAAAGTACTAGATTTTTCTCTCAGTGTACTTATCCAATAACTTCATCTACTTTAATAATTATAAGAAAACATGTTTCTTGTCATCTACCGAAAAAAATAGATTCGAAAAGTTGTATTGTCAATGTGGAAAGAGACGCGAGTCGCAATTGGTTTTCAGGGTGGTAATCCCGGGTTACAGTTAATTGTGGCGTGTGACACGTGGGATTAATTGCACTTTATCTCCGTAAATTAATCGCAGTGCGACTTCCAGTTGGACCGGTGATTGCCACTATCACGGAAGCGCTTGCACAAAGCCACTCGTCAAGCTGGGTGCTACACCAAAACACGTGTTGCCTTTCTTGGAGGTACACGGGGTGTAATTCCAGTGAATTGACAATACCAGAAACGTTTTCCTACCTACGTGTATTTTCGTGATTATTTTATGCTTACATTACGAAAATTCATCGAATTACATCGAATGAAGAACATGTCTAGTCTTGAAAACCGTATTTTATGAACTATTAAAGTAATGAAATAATAACTGATAGGGTTAAATAAAATATGCCGAAATATTAATTACAGACAGTATAAAAATCACAGGAATTGAAAAACATGCATTTGAATTAGAAATGACTGAATTATATGCTGGAAATAAAATTTCATTTATTACACGTCAAATTCAACGTGTCGGTTATAGTGAATTACAATATGTTGTTTTTATTTATGAAACTTTCAAAAATTCATGAAATTATTGAAAATCCACTTTTGATCTTACAGCATCAAATACTGAATATTCTATATTAAGAACGATTAGAATGTCAAAAAATTCTTCATGTTGTAATAATATTGATTAACTTCGAAAAACACTTAAAATAAAAGAATTTCACAAAGTACTTGAAATTTGCAGTTTTCTGAAAAATTCATCAAAATATTCATCCTCAATCAAACTTTAGTATTCTCAAGAAATAAATTCAAAAATGTCTATAGCAATTTTGAATGAACTATACGTGCATTTAAATACTACGAAATTCAAAAAATTCGGTGAATAAGTAGGTACCATAAAATAGAAAAATTTTCAATAATACAAAAAATCTATAAGATACTCAAAATCCATATATGTATAGTTGAAAAAAATTTCTTTATCTAATTAAAATCTCAACAACGCTGAATTCTGCTGCATTATATTTTAAAAATCTATTCAGAAATTCACAAAAACCATATGAATTCCTCAACATGCAAAAATACCGGAAAAAATGAAGAAAACGTTAAAAGCAATTAATGGTAAACGGAAAAAATGCATTTAAATGTGCACAAAAAATAGCATAAATTTAATATTTTTAAAAATATTTGTGAAAAATCGTAAACATGTACTCAAAAAATCACAAAATCTGAAAAATATGCATTTAAATCAGAAATGACTAAATTATATATTGGAAATAAATTTTCATTCATTTCAAGTCCAATTCAACGAGTCGGTTATAGCAAATTGTATTATGTTGTTTTGAATTTTGAAACTTTCAAAAATCCATGAAATTATTGAAAATCTATCAATTTTTGGATCCTACAGCATCAAATACTGAAAATTGTATATTGAAATTGATTAAAATGTCAAACATTAATTGAATTGTTTTAATATTGATCAAAATTTTAAAAAAACTCAAAATACATAGAGTTCACGAAGTATTTGAAATCTCTAGTTTCCTGAAAAATCCTTCACAATAATCATACTCAATTTACCTTAAATCTTCTCAATAAACAAATTCAAGGAATCTCTGTAGCAATTTTTAAAAAAACTATATGTATATTCAAATACTACAATATCCGAAAAATTTGGTTTATATTAATTATATATTTCTTTGGCTAATAAAAATCTTAATAATCTATTTATATTCATTTAGCTAATTCAAATCTTAACAACTTTGAACTCTGCTGCATAATACTCTAAAAATCTGTTCAGAAATTCATAAAAGTCATATAAATTCCTCAACATGCATAAATATTGGAAAAAACGAAGAAAACGTTAAAAGCAATTAATGGAAAACGGAAAAAATGCATGCGAATATGCACAAAAAATAGCGTAAATATTCCGAAAAATATTCGTGAAAAATCATGAACATATACTCAAAAAATAACAAAATATGAAAAACATGCATTTTAATTAGGAATGACAAAATTAAATTATATACTTGAAATAAATGATTATTCATTCAACGTCGATTCAACGTGTTGGTTACAAAAAATTGTAATATGTTGTGTCAAATTTAAAACTTAAAAAAAGACGTCTTTCCTTTTGAGAAATTTTCCATATTTCATGTTCCCACTGTTTCAACAAAATGTACAAAATCTTCATGATTACTGAAAAAATTCGCTACTAACTACAACTTTTTTCCATCAAATGATGAAAATGTGCATGTACATAAAAAAAATAATAAAAGAACAACTCTCATAATAAATATCCATCATAAAATAAAGCTCCAACACGTTGAAATCGCTAAAACTAATAAAATCATAAATTCAAGTCCACAAAACTGTAACATAAAATAAAATCGAAAATGGTCGAGAACCTGGGAACAAACCCAACATAACTAAATTGTTTAGGCTTCGAAGAAAAAGTTTTGTATGCAAATTTCTCGACTGATTGTGAGCCAAGAATCACACTTTTCGTAATTCATTATTCCACATGCTGCGAGGAATTATAATTATCCTGAGATGCAGGCAGACAAGCCTTTCATCGGGCTTTATTATTTTCAAGACAGGGGAGGGAGCGGCTCATTAATAGGCGATATGTGTAGAAATCCATTGTTCTTTTTACTCTGCAAGAGTGACAGCTGTCGGAGATATTCGCAAGGCCTTTTTCGGGCCCGTCACATTCCTAGCGGTAGACCGACAAATTTTTCGGGCAGGATTTTAAAACACAAATAAAATTAATATCCTGTTTTAAAATGCAACAAAATGAGGCACAACAAGAATTCAATCAATGAAACTGAATTTTACTGAAATCAAATTATCCTATTAAACTTCATATTTTGGAAACAAAATAAAGTTGTAAATACATTCAAAAGATATAAAAATGAATAATTTTGAGATTTTTTTTTCTCTTTGGCTTTAAATTTGCAACTTAGCCAGCGACTGTTGGAGTAAGCAGCGTTCAATTAGCTGCGCATGATTCGAAACTCGATAAGGCGACTTGTGATCTTTCGTTCTCTTTTCGCGGGCCCTGGGAGAGCTTGTGCGAATGCGCCCGCGCTATGAAAAGTATAATTGCATCGATCACCTGCTGGCTCTTTGGCCGATATCCGCGAGTCACGATTCACAATGATTGCATTCAAAGGGACAAGTCGCTCTTGAGCAGGCGAAACGGAACTTTAATTAGTTCTTGCTCTTATTAATGATCGCGTTTACAGGCAGGCTGATCGACAAATTGTGCCCAATCGATGAATTCATCGATCCCAAGATGAAATCTCGACGTTTCGCTTTGTTGAGAATACTTTGTCCTTTTCGCATTGTGAGCGAATGAAATTTGCGTGGATGGCGATAAGATCAAATGCACGCAAGAAATGTTGAACATGATTTTTGAAAAAAATCTCACTTATGCAGGGTCACGTCTTGTTATTTAACAGAATTTGTTGAGAAAATTGATAATTTTGCATATATGACTCAATCCAGTTTTTCTGTAATCTGGTAGTTGGTGCGTCGTGCAGTATTTTCTAGGGCGTCGCAAACATCGTAGAGACGTTGGGACGTCGATGGAACTGACTTGTTTTCCAACTTTTTCCTCGCAAAATTCGCTCCGGTTTGTTAAGAGCGCATTCAGCTCGATTGGCTGGAAAAGGCGACGTCTTTTCTCCCAATCTCCCTTATTTTCCTTTATCAAATGCGTTGTGAAAGCGTTCAACGGATTTGTGTTCTTTCGGAGGTGTTTTCACGTTGGTGATTGGAGGTCGTGAAATTTCGAATGAATTCGGTTTTAAACTTTTATCTCGGTCCGATAGAATCTGAAAATTGTTTGAAACTTTAAAACAACTTTAGGAAACATTAAAATTTAGGAGATTTAATTAGGCGTGTAAGAAAAGAAAAGTTTGGGGAGTTCAAACCTCTTGAATTAAGGTGAAATTAAATGTTATTTTATGTTGTTTCGAGGAAAATAGAAATAATGAAGTTTTGAAACAATGACGAAATGATGCATTAACTTGATATTAATGATTTTTGAAAATGAAGTTATGAATTGAATGAGTATTAAAATTGATGGAAATAGGTAGAAATTATCAAAAATTTACTTACTGAAATTTAGAGAACGTAGAAGTGGGTTTCTTTGTATTCTCGAATTTGAATGGTATTCAGGATTTTCAATTTTATAAACTTAAAAAAACAATTATTTAAGGTTTGTAAAAATTGATAATTATAAATGTTTAACTATGATAATGAAGATAAAAAATGTGAGAAATTGTTTTAACTCAGTGATAAAATAAAAATGTATTTACGAAAACGTGAAAAACCATATCCATTTCAAACTGTTCAAATACTAGAAATTTACATAGAAATACATAAAAATACCAAAAAGTATTTTGAATTACTAATAAACTGCAGAAATACACGAATAATAAAAATTTTATAAAGAGCTATTTTTTGAAAAACTAAAAAAAAAAACGTACTATCTTTAAACCTTGGAATTTCTGCGTATCGAATTTAAGAAAAACGTAAATAAAAATCTTTAGAAATACTACAAAGTTTTAAGAATACTATGAAATTCTACATAATCTTATATATACTTTTAAAAGTACGAACATAAAAATTTATAACATGTTCAAAATTGAAACAAATATAATTTTTCTAAACATCTTTAAAAATACTGAATACTCGAAATCGTTGTAAATTTAAATACTTAAGCATTCAATTCTAGAAATCTTTAAAGAAATTATTAAATTCCAATAATCTTTTGAAATCCAAAAAAATACAGCAAACTCTACAAGAAGCATCAAATACGATAATGTTAGAAATTCCTAAAATATTTGAATAAATATAATTCGTGTAGGTTTAAAGATTTTTAATTTTTGAATATATAGTTTTGCTTATAAGATTCTTCAATGTAACAAGTTTTGAAATTTGAATACAATTTGAAGTCCAGGATCAAAATTTTTCATATACGTCTTTAATATAATGGAACTCAATTTTCGTGATTTTTAATACACTGCAATTAGAACTTTGTCTTTTTTCTAATACTTCAAGTATTTTTTATGTTTCCCCATTATTTAACAAAATTCATGAATTTTTCTTCAACTTTCTGAAATTCGATGTTCAAAGAATCGAACTATTCCAAAAATTTTTCATATTTTTATACATTTCAAAGAAAATAATACCAAAACAATTGTTTTTAAAAAAAACCACTCCCAAAAATTTTCTCTGCCTACCCCCCAAAATGAAATATTCGCTACATTATTTTACTAAAAAAATTCACTGATTTAAATTTCGTTTGTAACAATTTATTTCGAATTTACGACCACTTTCTATCCACCCCATAACAAAATTAAACTCCATATCTAACAAGAAAAATTCTTCACGAAAACTTCCCAAGGTCATCCCTGTACTACAAAGTAAAACTTGTGTGCGGAACCAAACACATTCTTATTCCCCGCGCACCGCGCGATTCTTCAAATAAAATTTGCACGCGTCCCAAGGGAATCAAAACTGTGATCTTTGTAACAATAACTTTTCTTCCATTCCGGTAAAGAAACTTTCAGAGGAATCATTTTCACATATCTCACCGTAAGAACTTGCTTTTTCCCCAACAAAGTGACTGATTCCACACGAGAAAATTTTATTCATTCAGCGCCGGGTGGAAAAGACCACTTTTCCGACTTTTGCAACTCTCAGATTCATTAAAAAAAACTTCTTCACACTAGTGGAGAAATATACTATTTCCTTTGACATGAAACGTATTTCATGAGTAAAATTTATAACTTCATGAGACCTAAGATTCAATATGATTCAAAACCAGTCGATTGATATCAGTAATTATTAATGGTAATCATATTCAATATGTAAGTTAGATAAATAACATTATCATATTTTTATAATTTTAATAAATCAAATGTATAACAAATAGTAATATATTGAAATATATAATTAAAATCAGTTCATTATTATATATTCTATAAATAAATATATATTCTAATAATATATAAATAAATATATTCTGAGAATTGTATTCCATAATATACTTAATTTATCTTAAAAATAAAATTACTAATAATAATGACTAGTCATTCAATTTCCATTAATTTATATTAATTATATTGAGCTGTAAAATTTGTTTTTTAATTTGAAAAATAACGGAACAGAGCATTGAACTTGATGTATAAAAATCTATTGAAATACTGAAAATATATGAGTACTCTATAAAACACTGCAAAATTTTATAATCTCTTCAAAAAGTACAATATGAAAAATCTATCATATGATTCAATAAAAAAAAAAAAACAATCGCTTGACATGAGACGTATTTCATCAGTGAAATTCAAAATTTCATAAGACCTAAGATTCAATATCATTCCAAACCAATCTTTTTTCCTTATACGCAATGTTTCATAGTGCACATAGTTCACGATTCTTAATCGGGGTAATAAAAGTAAGAAAAAAACAAACACTACAGATTGCACATCTTTTTTTCTCGCAAGGGGAAGGTCGCAACGCACGCTATAATCCCCTGGCAATTATAGTGACTCGAAAGCCAGATTCGACGGCGCCCAAGTCGTGAAGAATTTGAGTGGCGACACCCTCTATTACCTCATCCGATAATGCCCCGCACCTTTTGACAGATGGCACGAAGACGAGCAAATTGCCGCTTTAACCTTCACCTATGTCCATTCCCCGAGTTAGCGCGAATCGATCCCGAGCGCGTGTGCATCTCCTAGATAATTTATCGCTCTATGAAGGGACGAAGCGGGGGCTTTGGGCGGGAGGAGGGGGTTGAAATATGGCGGACTGAATTGGTCGCCGTTTCACGGAGGACCGAATTTCCCGAAGGGCATGCTCGAGATCTTCAAGATCCCAAGGTCGTTTCGCAGGGCGCCGCCGCGATTTATCCTTTATCGCGGGAGACAAAGTGCCGCGGGCCAAATTGCTTCGACGGAAATTACGGCCGGCGTAAAAACTACCCGCGGATCATGGTGATTCCAGAGACTCGGGATTAAACGGAAAATTGATGATGAGGGGTGGACGTTTTCCATGGTCATATGGGACGATTTTCGCATTTTTCGGTATTGTTCAGCACCGATTACGGCGCTCCGAGTATTATTTGAAGAATGTTCGTGATGAAGGATGTTTTAAACGTTTCAGTAATTTTATTCGAAAAATGCTCTATTTCAATGTAAAAATCTTTCAATAAAACGACCAATCGGGGTCTAAAATAATTGGCGAAGAGAAGTAATCAACACCTAATTTTCATGATGAAACTTTCGGTCATATGTAATCAATAATACCTATCATTATGATAATAGTAAGTCAAAGATTGACTATGCAAAAAATCAGCACTCTCCATGGTCTCGGACTTGAGAAAACTGAACTTTCTTGGAGAAAAATGCCACCATAATGAGATAAAAAATTCGTATCTCGCGAGTTTCTCTGGCGACCACATATTTTATTGCTGAATTTTGACCCTATACAAGAACTACAAAAATATTCCGTTTTTTTACATTCAAAATCATTTTACAAATTAATAGTTAAAGAACTTATAATTTTATTATCCGAAAGATAGACAATAGGTTTTTAATTCTAAATCTCAATATTCTGTGAGGCGAATATTTTTGTACTTTTTTTTTATTTACAATAGATCTTTATGCTACAAGGGAGAAAAAGGATGATTTCAACGAGTGGAAATTTGGGCACGAGCGAAGCGAGTGCGCAATTGCACGAGTTGGAATCATCCCCTTTTTCTCCCTTGTAGCATACAATATTTTTTCCTATGCATGTGTGAAACTGGCCACCTCATTTTTATGAAACGCAGGAACGAAATCCTCTTTTTGGAGAACTCGGAAATCAGCGGGAGTTATCAATAAAACCCTAGGGAAATATTCATAAATCCCGGATCACAGGGAAGGAAGTTGCCTGATCCGTAATTTATGAGTGTTTTCCAGAGATTTATTGATGACTCCCGCTGGTTTTATGGGTACACCAAAAAGGGGCTTTTGTTCCCGCATTCCATAGAAATAAAGTAGCCTTTTTTACGGATGCATGGGAAAACATTTTTTTTTATTATCTAGTGATAAAATTTTTTTTCTAGTTCCTGAAGAGGGTCAAATATATGACCGAAAACCTTATGATAAAAATTGGGTGTCGATTATTTCTCTTGCTTAAATATGTTCGACTCCGATTAGTCGCTCAATTTTTTTTACTGGTTTTAATAATTTTAATTTTTAATTACTGTCGAACTTATACATAACCGTAAATTATGCTGTTTTCAAGATTTTCACGTTTGTAAACTATTGCAAATATGAAAATTTGAAAAAACTGTCTTCTGAAAAATTTCATACAATACGTACTATACATAAAATTTGGAGTTCTATACCATCGAATTCAAAAAAAAGTATATAAAAATCTTTATTTTTCAAATTCAAGAATTTTCTTATTTTGTGATAACCAATGTCACATTAAAAAGAATAAATAAACTTCCGTGATTTCACTTAATTCATTCAAATGACTTCATAGGAACAAATCGAATGACTTCAAGAAAATTTTTTGGTTTTTAATTATGTGATATTGGCTCTGAGAGAACTAGAAAATTTTTAAATTTGAAAAATGAGGAAACAGAGCATTGAATTTGATGTATAAAAATCTATAAAAATACTGGAATGAGTGCTGTATAAAACACTGCAAAATTTTTTAAACACTCGAAAAAGTATGAAAATATAAAAAATCTATCAAATATTTCAAATTCACGTAGATGTAATTTTCAAAAACAATTTTAAAGTATTGGAAATTTATAGAATTTGTAATTCTAGAAATACGAAAAAATTGTGTGGATAACAAAAAATACGGACATTTCAAAAATTCCTGAAATACTTGGAAAATATTTTTGTTCCGGGATTTCATGATTTCCAATCTTCGACCACCTGGCTATAGGTAATAATTTATATAAATTTTTGTAATCCAGAGTCGAAAATTATTCATACACGTATGTTATATAATAGAACTCAATTTTTGCAAATTTCAAGTCATTGTGATCGGAAGTTCGTCTTTCTTCAATACTTCTAATATTTGACTAAAAATCATTCGTATTTGACTGATTCACATTTAGAGAGTTCTGATGTACACTAGGAGCGACTTTTATGTTTTGGAGTGATTCGTGGCTCTCAGAGGGCCTCCCTAAAAAACCACTCCGTAAAGCAAGCTAATCTTTTTCGTTCCTCGACGTGACCAGGATGATTCTCACGTCTTTCCCGAAAGAACCCGCAGATTTAATTACTAGAATCGATCGCGTAAGTGCTTAATCGAATGGGCGTTTCTGTTGGAACAAAAGCCAGGCAGAAATATATCTGTTGTACCACCCAAAAATTGAGGATCAGTTGCGCAGAGATTCTATTGATAATATTGCATTTTCTTTTGGAAGTTATCAGATTGAATGGATTCACTTGTGCTACGTGCATTGAAAGAAAATAGTATTGGAACACTTGTACGATATGATTTTGAAAAACTGAGTTGAGGAGTATTGCATCAAACATGTTACAATACTGAACGTACGTTCGAAAACGTTAAAATAAAAAGAAATCTCTAATTCAGAGCGACATAAAAAGACCCCAAGTTTTCCGGAATCATTCATCGATAAGATTTACAGGAGTTGTAAAAGTTGCATAGCAAGACATTTTAGGAGTTTCACGGAATTTACGGCAACTGCAGATTGGCATGCAGAAAAGAGCTGTAAATTTGCTGTGGGTCTAAGCACACTGTTTATCGATCTATCGATCACTCGGCAACACAGCGAGTTTTATACATTCCAATCTAAGCATCTGAGCTATTATCCGGAGTAACTCTCTAATATCAGCCAAGCAGATGTGGTTAACATTCTACCGCGCACTGCTTTTACGAGCAATTATTTTTCTATGTCTGTGCCTCCGAATACTCTTGTTTCTTTGCTTTGGTAATCAACATTATCGGATTCGTTAAGGTATAATGAAAGTGCCAGACGGAAACAAGACTTTCAAGAGAGAAAAGTTTAATGGATTGCGTAAAAATTTAGGATCGCTTTTATATCTTTCGATGATGATTCGAGTGATCTTTATGTGGAGTATCAAAAGCTTCGGTGATTGAAGTTCGGAGTTTTTCTTTTGGGGGATGTAAAAAATATATACTAAAACGTTTTCTTCGTTATTTCTACACACGCACTATAGTGCATCCAACAAAATCAATTCGGGCCGAAAATTCATTGAAATTTCACAGTTCGCAAGCACGGTCCAATCGGGCATTGGGGATACCGCGTCGTCCCAAAACCCGGCATTATCCCCGACAGCCCCGGGATTATCATTCACTCGTGCGCGTCTCCATTACCGCAGACGCCGAAAAAACGAGGCGAAAAAAAGGCAGATTGAGACGGCGAAACTCGCGCGATCTTGCAAATAACCCCATTGAAATTTGTATGGGAGCGCGCGGTCTAATCTTGCCGCGATAAAAAGATGGAGATATTGGATGTCTGCGCTGAATGCGGCGGCTCCTCGTCCCGTCGTATTTACGACTCGACTTCTGCAGACGATGCCCGCATCTCGGGGGATCCTATTTCTTTTTTCCCCTCTTAGCAAGCTCATATCGTCGTCTTTTTTCCTCGAGGATCGACGACGCCAAGCTGCGGTCGAAAGATAAATCGGGGCGCGATATTCCGCGTTCGCGAGGAGCCCCCGAAGTCATTGATTACGTCGATGGGAAAGCATGGATTTGTAGCTTCGAGATCTCGATATCTAATAATTACATCGAAGATGAGGCAGGAGGTTTCAGGGCCTCGAGGCACCACGTGTGCCCTGATTAAGGCTCGGAATCTGTGATGGTCAGTGTTGAGTAGCCATGGAAAATGGTGCATGCAGAGAAATTTTTGGATACAGCAACCATTGATTTAGTGAAATATTGGTCTGCCAAAGTTTTGGGTAGTGCAACCGAAACTTCAGGTATGGTAACTAAATTATTAATTGTTGCAACTGAAGGATCAGCTATGAAAATTGAGCGTAAGTTGTTAATGACAGAAGCTTTGGTTGCTATAACTACAGTTTTAGTTGTAGTACACAGAACTTTGGTGGGTCCATGTTTTACTAAATCAATGGTTGCTGTAACCAAACTATTTTTGTCAGTGTGGTTTCAGTTTCGAACTGCTAGAACAAGCAGGTTTTAATATTTTCTCTAGATTGAAACGTCCAAGACATAACATCTAAATCAAAATATCTAAAATTCTGAACCTGAAGTTTCAAATTCAGAGACGTAGGCAAAAAAAATTTTCAGGGTGTGTTTTTCGAAAAAATTTATCATATTTCCTTCAGGATTTTATAATTTTTGAATCCTCGAAGATGTGGTCACAAGAGTACGATTTTCTAATTTGTTAGGAGTCCAGAATTGTATATTTTTGCATGCTCGTATTAAATGTAATTCAATTCAATTTTTGTGATTTTCAAGTAACAAAGTTGAAGACTTTTTTTTCTCAAACTTTTAGTGCTTTTTCACAACTTAACGACTTTTTTGATTTTTTCATGGATTTCTATACGTCAACTTTTTTAAAATTTTTGAGAAAATCATAGTACGCCGATTTCGAGTATTGAATGCTACAGTATCGAAAATTTCTAGATAGCTATATTATTTATTATACATCATTGTTAGCTACATTCATTATTTTCATTGCTTTGAAAATAATCAGATATGTAAAGTATGCAGTCAAACATTCATTTAAGAAAAAATTATTCTGGAGTTGGAATAACTTATTTAGAGTTGGAAAAACCGAGAATTCTGGACTTAATTTGGATTTTACTTATTTTTTTGAATTAATCGTGTTATTTTTGTGCATGATAATAATCCTTTTTGTATACTTTTCATAGAATAACGTTGTTAAGAAAATTTGCTTCATATAAAGAATTTTAGTTTTTCTTGAATTTTTTCAGTATTTACGAAAATAAAAAAGATTTTTTAGCGCTTTTTTTAATTTCAATGCATAAATTTCTAAAATTCAATTCTCTACAATGCAAATATCGATAGATTTTTGATAATTTCATAACTTTCGTGGATAATTCGATCGACGTTAATCTTAAGTATTTTGTGTGTTTTTTGAATTTTTGAATTTTTTTAGTAGTTATAAAATTTTTTATTGTTTTCTAGTATTTTTATACATTGATGCCATTTCTGCAGATTTTTCGAAAACGTAATTCTTCCATAGAATTGAATAACTTTTAGTATTTCTCAGAAATTTTATGCCTCAATAGTTTTTCTGGTATTTTCATGAATTTCTGTCTTAATTTTTTTTTCCAAAGTTAGAAGTTCTAAAATTCTTAGAATTTTCGTTAAGTTCAGTCTTCTTTTATAAAGCACTATTTGAAAAAACATTTTTTCCCACGTTTTCTTATAGGAAATATTTAGCTCTACATTGTATTGTAATTTAGTTTCGAAAAAAATTTCTTTCAAGTTGAAATAATTATCATTTTGAGTTAGAAAAAATGAGAATTCTGGGCTTGATTTGAAAATCACCGATTTTTTGATTTAGTAGGGTTATTTTTGGAGATTTCTTTT
The DNA here is from genome assembly GCA_030522825.1 of Platygaster orseoliae. Taxonomy (NCBI): domain Eukaryota; kingdom Metazoa; phylum Arthropoda; class Insecta; order Hymenoptera; family Platygastridae; genus Platygaster; species Platygaster orseoliae. Next base: position 14,089 of record JAPYZL010172581.1, read on the forward strand.
TATTATCATTTTTGTCTATTTTTCGTGAAATAATATTGTTAAGAAAATTTTCTTCATATGAAGATTTCTAGTATTTCTCGCATTTTTTCAGTATTTACGAAAACCAAAAGGATTTTTCAGTATTTTTTTTAGATTTCTAGTATTTTCGTAAATTTTTATATATATCTATTCTTAAAATTCAATGCTCTAGACTGAAAATATCGATAGATTTCTGATAATTTCATAGATTTCGTAGATACTTCGATTTACGTTAATTTGAAGTTTTTAATGTATTTGGTGAATTTTTATATTTTTTCAGTATTGATCTAATTTTTTATCGTTTTATAGTATTTTAATACATCGATGCCATCAGCGCAGATTTTTTAAAAACGAAATTTTTTCATAGATTTCAGAAATTTTATGACTCAAAAGATTTTCTGGTATTTCAATGATTTCCTGTATAAATTTTTCAGAACTTCCTTTCCAAATGTCAAATTTTTTAGATTCTTAGAATGTTCTTAAATTTCAGTCTTTTTTTATAAATAACTAAAAAAAAAATTGTTTTCCCAAGTTTTCTTTAAAAAAATGTTTGGTTCTATATTGTATTATAATTTAGTTTGCGAAACAATTCCTTTCAAGTTACAATGACTGTTTTTGTAATAGAAAAACTGACAATCCTGAACTTATTCCAAATTTCACTAACTTAATGATTTAGTATTGTTATTTTCATGCATTATTTCTGTATTATCATTACTTTCGTCTATTTTTCGTAAAATAATAATGGATTTATCTCGAATTTCTGGAGAAGTTTAAATCCCTAAAATCCTTTTCTTCCTACGCGCCTATCCAAATCCTTTTTTTTTCAATTATGTCATATAAACCATGCGATAATTATGTACCTATTTAGGAGAATAAAATACCTATTATAAATTCAGACAATAAACCTTATTTTTTACTTGAATGTTTTGTTCCCAGAAAACTGTAATAAAAAATATTCCCCCTCACTCGCAATAATTCAAAAGAATAGCCTCGCCATTGGGCATGCAGAAAAGGAACTAGAGAAAATTTTCCGAAACGTAGGTTCGTTATTTGCAACACGGGCACTATTTTAAAAGTATCATAAAGAGCCGAAGGAGAGCGTAAAGAATGGAAACTCAATAAAGAAAATAAACTTTATAAATTGTGCGAAGAGACTCGGAATCCGTTCGTGGGGAATGGTACGAAATAAATCCCGGGGCAAATATCGTGCAGTTGGGATTGCATTACGTAGGTCCTGCACGTACGCTGAGCGACGGAATCGAGGAAGCATAACATCCGTCGATGCACTCGATTCCGTAGTTGGGCCCATCGAGATAAACATCGCGAGGGCCCGAAATAAATTGCATTACCCTAAATCTCGTCTCCCAGTAAATAGAACTGAAAGATTTGGAATAAAAGTTTGGCTGTTACATTAATTTGAAGAGAAAATCGATAGTCGTTCTATTGTTGAAATTACAGTACTTAAATAAATAATTTGACCATCATTCATAGAAATTAAATATCATTACATGTAAAAATTAAAAAAAATAGATCTCACAATCTAAGTTTCAAATGAATCTTTGATTTCGCCCTTTTCCCTTGATTCATCACGTTTTTCAAGCTCGGTCACGCTTCGCGGTGCGTTATACCTGATTCTAAAAACACGGTGTCAATATTCTCGCGAAGACGTTAATTCAACATGTGTTGGACTATTTAATGATCCTGGAATAAGGCACCAGATGCTTGAGCTCGCTCTGCCAACGCGTGCCTTCTATTCCCCAACTTTATTTAATTAATGCTCTTGACTTTTTTCACTCCTTTGTCTAGCGCTTCGAGATTTATGCCAAAGGGGCCGGCCCTAGGCGATGGCCCATAGTTCCTAGATAAGGCGAAGAAAGATAGCGGCGCCTTTGAGCTCTCAGACAACAAGAACCCGCTGGCACCGTCAAGACCAATGGCGTTCGAAAATTCCCTTTCCTCCAATTTCACTATTCCCTTTTCGCTCTTTACTTCAATATTTGAGAACTCATTCGCGTTTCATAATTCAGTCATATTTCACCTGCGGGCGTTTGATATTTTCGAAAAGACTTTTACGCTCGATTTGATCGGAGATTTCAGTTGTTGGAAAATGTGTTCTTTTTCGTAATTTAGGTTTAGGGTTTTTATTGAGTTTAATGATAGAGTGTGAAGGGTGATTATGTCTACTATGTTTTCCACATGTGTATTTTATGTTTAGTTGAGCTCTTAGGAAATTCAGGCTTTGGATGGAATTGTTTTCACTATAGGTTTATGGAGCGTAATCTCGAAAAAATTCGTTTCCATCATTGAAATAGATCAATGAAAAATTGCAACAATTACAAAACTTTGAACACAATTAGTAATGTAATTAAGAAATCGTAAGGTGAAGTTATTTTCTTGATGTACCCCTTTACAAAATTTATTTTGCCTACATCTCCGGGTTTCAGTTTCACGGGAATCATTCTATATTTTCTGTATTTTTTGTAATTTTCGGCAGGTACAAAAACAATCTTAATCTAAAAATTTTTTGCAGACAGTGTTTGTTTGAAATGCTAACGCCCCGACGAACGCATAATTCGAACCTCGTCGTAGCGTGAGTCCACGTCCCTCGCGTTATCTCATGCCTTGGCCACAATTAATGAGACGGCGATGTAATCTATTCGCAGGGGAGTGACTTCACGCGAAGATTAAATTGTTTGATCCTAGAACTTCGATTAAATCAACTTTTCAGTCGAAATTTGTACAATAAATATTTCAAAAATTACTATATTCTAGGAAAATCTAAAACATTAATTTTGTATATATTATGGTTCATATAACCATAAATATATTCGTTTTTACTATGCAATATAGTAAAACGTCAACATCGCAATTAGCGCAATTATAAGTAACGTGGACATAATTATCCTCAAAATCTATGAAATTATCATAAATCTACCGATATTTGCATTTTAGAGCATATAATTTTAAGAATTGATTCATAAAAATAAAAAAAATACTATAAAAACCTTTCGATTTTTGTAAACAGGAAAAAATGCGATAAATACTGTGAAATCTTTTTACACTTAAAAAAAACTAAATGAAAAAAATTTTCTTAACAATATTATTCCACGAAAAATAGACGAAAGTGATGATGAGAAAAAAAATGATGAAAATAAAAGTACAAATTACAAAAATCAGTGAAATTTAGAACAAGTCCAGAATCCCTATCGGCCTGCGATTTACGTTCACCAACGTTGGTGAACGTTGGTGAACGTTGACGAACGTAAATCAAGTTTTTCATCAATTCCCCGTCAAA
>JAPYZL010172595.1:0-12703 GCA_030522825.1 Platygaster orseoliae
TGTGAAGTTGGCTGCGCGCATGTTTCTAAGAACACATTAAGTTTGCGGTGGTAAATACGTCAAAATTCTCCGTGACAATTATTCTTCCTTCATATATGTTTTTGTTTCTTTTCTTACCTCGTATCAGTGATTTATTAATATTTCCCTAGGGAAGAATGATTTATACGTGAATACCCCAAAAAGTGGATTTTGTTCCCACATTCCATGCAAATAAAGTGGCCTTTTTTGTGGATGCATGGGAAAAATATTTTTCAATCATTGTCGCGCTGTACGTGCGTAAACAAAGTTGACGATTTAAATACACGCAGGTTTTTTATGGGCCTCTGCCAACGATGCAAGTTTTTGTTACAAAAACCTTTTGTGCTTGTTACACACAACTTTTCAGGGACTTGGAACAGAGATTTCATCTGTGAATGCCGTTTTCTGCACCTTGGGGTAGTCATGGTATAACTTTGCTTTTTACGAGAGCGAAAGTTTTGGCACAAGGCGAAGTTGAGGAAAAAAAATTAATTGAATTTCAGGGTGAATGATTTATATTGCCCTTCAGTTTTTTATTTTGAATGTAAAACCGAAATTCGATTGATTTTCAGCAAACAGGAGCGTTTTTATGTTTATATTATAGCGAAAGTTTTAGCACGAAGCGCAGTCGAGAGATAAAATAACGCATGCCAAAATTAAGTAATACTTATCATTCTCGCGCTGAACGTGCGTAAACCAAGTTGATAATTTTAATGCACGCGGGTATTTCATGAGGTTCTACCAACAATGTAATTTTTTCATGCAAACACCTTTTGTGCTTGTTACATACAATTTTTCAGGGACTTGGAAGAGAAATTTCTTCTATAAACGCCATTTTTTGCACCTTGGATGAACTTTGCTGAATGTTTCGGCACGAGTCGAAGTTGAGGATTTATTTATATTGCCCTTCAGTTTTTTATTGTGTTTTCAATAATTAGTGATGAAATTTTATCAAAAATTAATATTATTCAATGAATTTCTGAAAAAATTCTTTTGAATCCAAATCAGATCTGTCTGTAAGTTCAAATAAGTGTGAAAATTTTAGTACGAAACGCAACCGAGAGATAAAATCACACATTCCAAAACTGAGTAATATTTTGCTCTCATGAGGTTTCTTTTTGTATAGGCTGAGCAAAGTTCATTAGATTCAATAATGAATAGTTTTTATCGCACTTTAGTTTTTAATGGGGTTTTGAACAATGTACGTCGTTGAATAAACCTCTTAGGCTTGTTCATGCAAATTTTCCAAGAGCTGAAAGAGAGAAATTCCACTTATGAAACGGCAAAAAGGCATTTTTCGTATCACGTTGCGAGTTTGACGAGAGCAAGAGTGTTTCAGCACCAGACGAAGCCAAGGAATAAAAACACACATTATGAAAATTTGTTTCAAAATACTGTAAAATCTTTTTGTAGATTCTAAGTTTTATACATGTCAATGACCTTTCAAACCATTCGTAAATGATTCATAAATTCTTATTGTTAGAAATATGCTTTAGGTTTTTTTAAAATGATTTTCGTCATGATCACGTTTTAGGTGGTGTAATAAATTCTTCATATTCCCTAAATTTTGGCAATTCGCACAAAAACATGTAACTTTTAATGGTTTTTAATAAAAATGTTCTTACTTTTGATAAATGTTCAAAACTCTTAGAGTCGATCTCTGATTAAGTATCATTTAAAAATGCCATGGTTTTCAAATTTCTCACTTTGTCAGTTAAATCAAACGAAAATCCAAGTGTTTTAATTGAGTTCCCATTTCTGAATTTACGAATTTAAGTCGTCAATTTCGACCTCTCTTTATTTAAAGTATTACATCCATGTTCCGCATTTTACTCAAGATTTCGATGAGAAAGATCACATTGCAAAATAACAGATGAATAAGACATTGAAATTTAAAAATATTGTAACCAAATTTACGAAAATCTCAATATGTAGAAATCAACAAAATTTTAGATTCCGGAACTTCCAAACTCACTCATTATCGAACAGTCAAAGTTAACGATAGTTAAACTCGCATCTTAAAATTCAACCAGTGTTATAAAGTTTCGGTAACGTCATAACAACTGTTTGCGGCAAAAGAGATCGCAAACGACAGCGTGAAATAAATTGTCAGCTTAAAGGGATTGAATAAAACATGAAAAGCTGATGTGGGAATTTCGGTTCTTGGAAGGATAAATGTTCGCCGCGCTGGTTAATAACAAAGATGATACTAAGTACAAGTGCGCATGTTATTATTATTCACAGAGCGTAACGTCTTTATGACGTTGTTATTTGAACGATTGCGAATATTGTTGTGAAGCATTATGCAGAGTATCGGGCGCGAGACTGGCACTTCTCTCCACCTGTCTTTTTGAGAAAAATTAAAATTAATAAAAAAACAAATTGAGTCACGTTCGTTGCTGTTCGAACTTTTGCCTGCACCCATCCATAAAAAAGCTATAAAAATTCACGAGGCAATAATCTTTTTCTTCTTCCACATCTTGAATCGATACTTTCGAAAATCAATAAAAGCACGCTATTTAAAATGTAGGTTAACAATTTAAATAATGCGACTGGTGCGGTAATGACACGATCGAATCGAAGAATAAGCGGGCGAACGCGACAAAGTGAAAATTAGCTGGACAGGTTCTATTACCGAACTTGTCTAGTTTGGCAAAATGGGAGTTTGCGAATTGTTCGCAAAAGGCGCTGGCCGAGTTTCGGCACGAATTAAAGAGCAGCGTTGGGAAACGCGTCGTTTTATATGAAACCTCGGAACCGAGTGCGCACGCGCGGATGCTAATTATTTTCGTTTTTCTATTTCTTCCTCCGCGGATTACACTTCCGGGAGAAGGGGACTCAATTTACATTACTGAAGAGTCTCTCTGTTTCCATTCGATTCGCCAGTTGGGAGTCACCAAACAAACATATTTTTTTTAAATGTTGGAAAAATTTGTTATATAGCAAAAATGGAGAGTGAATCTATAAGTGTCGAAATGGTTGATATTTAAAAGTGAATTAACTTATTCAAAGGTATCAATAAATATTTGTTTTGAGATACAACACTTATTTTTTGAAAAAAATATTAATTTTCCGATGAAATATCAAAAACTAATTTTTTGAGAAAATGCGTGGGAATAATAAATGATTCAATGGAAGTTCGTCAAGTTTACCAATTTTCAAAATTTACAATTTTATGTACTCAAGACTAACAATAATTTTAGTTTCACAAGGATTCTTTCATGAACAAAATTCTAATTGTAAATGTTTGGCTAGGAAAATATAGAAAATTAAAATTTTTTAATTGTTTCAACCAAGTAAAATGCTAATAAAAATCGAAAAAATCTTCGAACCCTGGAGCATGGAATTCTAGAAATCTAGATAGAAATATTCATGAAAATACCAGAAAATCATACAAACTCTGAAGAAATGATAAAGGTAATAAAATTCGACCAAAGATCTGTCTTTTGAAAAATCTGAACAATATTTACGATCTACAGGACTTGGAATTCTAGAGCATCAAATTTTAAAATGTGTACATAGAAATGTATAGAAATACAAGATATCTTTAAAAATACCGGAAAACGATACAAAATGATATGAGTATATACTAAAAAAATACGACAGTACAAGAAATCTGGAAAAAATGATTACTAAAAATTACTGACATTCGATCGAATTTTTTTTTACTCGCCAAATTTCTCAGGCGTTTGTGAAATTTTGAAAAATAAAAAGCAAAACGTTTAGAATCTTAAGGACCAAAAAAATGACACTCAAATTTTCTTGTTTAGAATGAGTCCTTTTTTTCTAGGTCCTTCAAGCTTTTTTCTATTCATTGTCAGGTATACAATTTTCGATAAAAGAACTGTTTAGTACAAGTATAAAATTGGAAATTTACAAAAATCTGAATCTTTCAACGGTTTAAAAATACCGAATTCCATTGCATTGCTGCAAAACCTAAAAATTATACATTCTAAAGAATTATACAACAAAAATTACTGCTGAAGGTATTTTCGCAAAACAAATTGCCAAAGTTCCTTGTAGTTAAAAAATAAATGATATTTAAAAACAGAAAAACTCGGAAGTTATTATTTTTCCATTTCGAGAAACTTCAGAATAAGTATAATTTGAATACTATATATTTTCAATAACTTTGGAATAGAGAAATTCATAGGAACAGATTAAAAAATCGAAAACTTCAGAACACTTCCAAAGCATGAAATAATTCAAAACCCTTTGATAATATTCTTTACGTAATTAATTATAAAACTTGAATTTCCAAATAATTTAAAAATCAACATTCAACACATTTGCAGATTTTTAATTCCTTCTTTCTATAGAAACTTCGAAGCGTGAGTTGGAATATAAAAAAACACAGTTTTTTGGAAACTCTTAACATTTAAAGAATAAAAAGACATGAAAAAACGAAGGGAAATGTCCATATGAATACGATATTGAGACGATTTTTCACCCTAAGTAAAAACAAACGATGCAGGGAATTGATTGTTAAAACGTATTTCGCGAATTGTCGATAAATTGCGGTTTACTGCACGCTTCCTGGGTAGGGGTATAGGCGATACTTCGAACGTAAAAAAAGCTCTCTTTACGCGTAAAAAAGGGTGTTGCAAAAGAAAATTTTTCCTCTCGACCAGTAAGAAATTTTCGTAACAATTTATCTTTCAAACAAACCGTTTTCATGATTTTATTACAGCAACAGATTAATGATTTTTTTGGAAAAGGACTTTTTTATGAGCTTACTTATATCATCGATGCAGGAATTTTTCAACGAAATTTTTCAAGATAGGGGAAAAGGGGAAAACTAGAATGTCAAAAGAGTTATTTTACAATAACTTATATTTTGTTACATTTATCCATGAATAATGTATTCTTGCATTAATGAGGATTTTGAAAATCAACTTGCGAATTTGCGACGCTCGTGAAGCCGGATTTAGAAATTTTCAGCAAGGCAATTTCAAAAATCTACGAAGTTATTCAATTAATAGCTATATATAAATATGTATAAATAAGCAATAAATAAATTAAATTATAAAATTCTCAAATCTATTAACTTATAAAACTCTGTTATGAAGTCCTTAAACCTTCTTTTTTATTTCACCCGTCACTCTCCATAAAAATAATGGCCAATGAATTTTTCTAGAGATTTCGAAAAAAATTCGGCGCCCTGGGCCATGGCCCAAGTGGCCCCTTATGTAAATCCAGGCCTGCCGATATTGAATTCCTCTGCTTCGAATCATGAATTTTCAATTTTCGAATTTCGAAAACGTTTTTTGAAAGTAAAATCTACAGGAATTAGCTTTGGAAAATTTAAGTTCGTTTTTTCTTTTCGGTCGATTTAAAAATGTCCGACATAACCGACATAACGGAAGCGGGATTGCTTGCACATGCGCATGAGTCACGGCCTACTGCTTCAGTTTTTGCCATTTTGAATCCTGCGCGTCCATTTTTATCGTTTCTCGTTTAAAATAATCGCGTTTCAGACGTTTCGGTGTTTTTTTCCGATTGGCACCGCGGCTCTCGCCGGAATATATGATTTTCGTATGTGAAAAACAGTGAGCAATGTAAAACATGCCACTTCAACCAAAATCGGGATTGGGCAAAATAAGCGAATAAAGATTTGCATGTGACTGTACGCGCCGCCGCCATTTTTTTTAACGGTTTCTCGGTTTTTCGTGAGCGAAAAAAAAAACGTACCCAAGTAGTGTAGTGATTAAAAAAAGCGCAATTCTGTTTTTTCTATTGCTTCTTCGTGATGATCAGTTTTTCGGTTTTTTCAGGTCTACGAGGATTCGTATTGATAAATTATTAAAATTCGATCGCTGAAACTGATTTTTTTTGGTGGAATTTCATCGATCTACAGAATTTGGAATTCTAATTATTAAATCTATTGTACATTTAAATTAAAAAAGTAGTGTAAAAAATATAACAGCACTACTAACCAACTGTCTCGGTGAAAATTTGATTTTTTATTCAAACAATTTAATAACATTTAACATTTTTCATATTAGTTGAAAAAATACCGATTTTGCTAGTCTATTGAACCTCCTCAAAAATGATCATGTGCAGTTACATAAAATTATTATATTTTGATTGAGTGATTTTCAATGAGAAAGCCGAGTTTGCCAGACAATTGAATTTCACTTTTTTATTTCTAGCGATATTTTTTATAATTTGACGTGTTTTTTACTAATTATAAAACCAAATTTCGCAATCCGTTAATTGCTATTTTAATGTCTCAGTTACTAGTACAAAAATAATTCGAGATTTCATTTTTACAATTTTATTCATTTGAAAACAGAATTTCGTAATAGTATATACCATTAAAAGTCTTAAAATAACTTAAATTAAAATTTAATTTAGTTTAATTCAATTTTGAAGTCAAATCCTTTTCTGTCGAATGTTACTTCATCTCTTGGAATTCTCTTTAAAAAATAAAAAACGGCTTTGATTTTTATCTTTTAATAGTGGTACATTCAAAATGAAATCAATCTTCAAGTCCATTACATTTTCAATAATAATAATTTAAAAATATCATGAATTTTTCATTCTTTTTCAATTTTTTTTGAAATGCATATCTTAATGAATGAAAAGTATTTCACGATATTTTTATTTTTTGTTAAATTTTATTTCACGAAAAATAATTTCACGATACGGGCATATATTTTAGTTTTTTTTTTTTTTTTTTGGAGACTGCACATTAACCGTCAAACGCCACCAGTATGGCAAAGAGTGGTAGCTATATCGTAACTTGAATCGTTCGGCGTTACTGTAACGAAAGTTACAGATAGTAAATCGGATGTAACGTGAAGAGGGGGTTGCCGCAATAGTGCGGAGTCAGGTACTTCGGGCAGACTCTACCGTATTGTGCAGCGCTGCTTAACGCATATATAGCCGAAATCGTGAAATGATTGTTTCCCACAATTATTTCCATAATTTATGACCGTTTTTTTCAGATGGCGAATTTTTGAACAGTTTTTTATCACGACATTTTGAATTAGAATTTTGTTGATCAATAATGTTCGACAGAAAATTTAGATTATATGTGATATACATATAATATAAATAGATGTTAAGTTTTTTCCAAAAAATTATTCGAAGTACTACAGACTTATAGATTTGGTATATTTTTTTAAAAAATAGTTCAAACACTAGCGATTTTCAAAGTTTCAATCTAGTTTTGAACGTCTCGAATTCTTCATTATTAAAATTATCCATGTTTTTCTGTAGAATGTTACTTAATCTTTTGGAGTTTTATTTTACAAATAAAAAAGGGCTTTGGTTTTTATCCACCGATAGTTGTATATTCAAAAATAAATTAGGCTCTACGTTTTCAATACTAATAATAATAATGAGTATAATAATAATAATTAAATAAGAACAAGAATATCATGAATATATCGTTATTTTTCCAACTTTCTATTAAGAAATTAAAATTCGCGACAAAATGAAATTATAGCGATGGCTGATTTACATGTTTATATATTGTTACATATTTTGTATGTTAATAATATATAATTTTTTAACCTTTCCCTCCTCCTGATTCCTGCATTTTATTTATCTTACTTTATTATATATTGTACCTATATTGACATAATTATGTCATTTGTCAGCAATGAATTTTCAAAGAAGCTTGTATTATTCATCAGTTTTAGATTAAATTATTTATTTAATTTTATATCTTATATTTATCCCCTAAAACAACATTTTTAATGTAAAATTTGGAGGTCAAGGCTCTCGTCTCAAAATGTTACCAAAAAAAAACCCCAAATCTATCGCATGCGCTTAGTAAGGGTTTAAATTCATTTAAGTGATTTATGCTATAAAGTTATACATGAAAATTTTTCTTGTACAGGCTCTATACATTGAAATTACTACAAGATTATACGTGCCATTTTACTTTTAGTAAATCTGGACTCGAGCATTTCCAGTCAATCACCTGCCCAGTTTTATGACTTGCAATAACGACAATCTTTGTGATGAAGACTTTGCATAAATTTTAATTACTTCATAAGCACCACCCATTTCCTCCCCTTGCTTCTGGTAATTAGTGTTTACGAATACTATTTTATTCGCACTGCAATTAATTGCGAATAGTATACTTTATCTTTTTGCTTCTGATTTATAACAATTTCGTATTCAATTATATTAGAAAAATTATTGAGAAACGTTTGTTCTGCGTACTTCAAAGCACTTCCAAGTTATAAATGGTAAATTCGAGTTTTGTCAATAATGATTTGTCAGTAAAACTGGGCAGGTGAGTGACTGAAAATGCTCGAGTACAGATTTACTAAAAGTAAAATGGCACGTATAATCTTGTAGTAATTTCAATGTATAGAACCTGTATAAGAAACATTTTCATGTATAACTTTATAGCATAAATCACTCAAATGAATTTAAGCCCTTACTGAGCGCATGCGAAAGATTTGGGTTTTTTTTTTGGTAACATTTTGAGACGAGAGCCCTTACCTCCAAATTTTACATTAAAAATGTTTATTTGAAATTTTCGAATAATCAGATATTTGGACGTGAATTATTCGAAAACTACAAATAAAATATCGTATTGCGAGTTTCAACAATGCCTTTTTGGACGAAACGATTACATCCCTCGGCTTCGCCTCGGGCTGCAACCCTTCGTTTCGTCCAGCCAGGCATTATGAAAACTCACAATAAGAATATTGAAAATTTAAAACTTGGATTCAGAGAGCATCGAATAATTCTAAACAACTGTATTGAAATCCATAATAATATAAGAAAACCTCTCAAATTTTATATACTGTAAAATAGTATTTCAATGTACTGAAAAAGTACAAAAAGTATTGTAAAAAATAATTTTTATCCTCGGTGATTTGAAAATCACAAAAATTTGAATTCCACACTGAAAAACTAATTTGTTTGTCTCGAACAAATCGGTTTTTTGGTGCATTTCATATTAAATACGTATATGAAAAATGTGCGACTTTGGACTACAAAAGTTGTATCACTTCGAAATCCCGTAAGATAAATTAAAATATTTTCAAAGATTGAAAATGATACAACTCAGAATCACATATATATTTTTTCGAAAAACCCATCCTAAAAATTTTCATCCCTGCATCAATGTTAAAAATTCAAACTAATTTTCTCAAAAACGTACAAAAATTCACAAAATTGCATATTTGTTTTTATCATTTTGATAAGCAGAAATCAACAAATATGTATAAAATTTTCACCTATTCTACGCCATAAAATCCAACAAACCCATTTCATAGACGATATAATTTACGAAATGTCACGTATTTGGCAAAAAATAAATATCACACGTAGCGCATTGAACATTCCCCGTACATATATTGGTGAATCTGCGAAGCGAGGAATTTTCATAGATTACGAGCGGAGCATAAAAGGGAAGCGTGTGAATAGAATGCGCGCTCGGGAGCATGTGCGAGGCGAACCAAAAGTAGGGAATGCGCCGAGAAATTCTCCTCCGCGACTACTTGCGTGCGCCTCTCGCAATGACTAATGCCTTCTGATAACAACAACGTATTTTATTTTCCGAACCCCTGATCCCACAATTCGCTAATTCGAGAAAACTTCCAAAACGCTACTAATCAAACGCAACCTTCTTCAAAACTTCACAAAAACATTTTTATTATTCAAAAACAAACAACTCCATACACGTTTCGCATTTATCACATAAATAAATTCCAACAACTTACAAAAAAGCATCCACGTAAGAAGTAAAATCTGCGATCGCTCGCTGAAAGTGCACTTGGTCAATATTTTCTGATAAATGCTTTACCTGGTGTTGGAAACCGTGCGTTCGCAGCCGAGAATTATGATTTGCCTTTTTTAAAACGCTGCCTGGCTTGCGTTTTGCTGTACTTGGGATGCTGATGTTTGTCTTCGTGATTTTGCCCGGATTCGCTTTTTGTAATTTCCTCGCTCGAGTCCGGGAAAAGATCGATGGGCGGCTCCAGAAGGGATCGTCTTTGGCAAGTGACGAAGTAACGGAAACCTTTGGCTATCGCGAAACCGATCATGGCTATCGCTATTGTTAGAAAGGCCATGAAGAAAGGGTTCTGGAACAATGAAAAAAAATGCTTCATCTCCCATTTCTTTCGAGTCGATTCAGAATTTCGTACAGGCCAAATTCGGACATTGACGGAACATGTTTGTTATTTAGCAGTTTTCGAGGTCAAGTCACGAGTCGGAAAATCCATAATTTTTTGTCCTTGTTTGATTTTTTCAGGAGGACGAATGAAGAGAAAAATTCAGGAAGACAAATGAATCCTAAAAATCGCGCTGAAAAACCGATTTGGTTCACTTAATAGATATTTATGCTACAAGGGAGAAAAAGGATGTGTCTAACGAGTGCTAAGTTGCACAAGTATTTGCTACTTCATTTGGACGGAACGCAGGAACGAAATCTACTTTATATGATATTCGTAAATTAGCGAGAGAAATCATCGTTCTCTAGGGAAATATTAGTTTCTCACGGATCAAAGGAAATAATTCCTCTTGATCCATGAGATATGAATATTTCCCTATGGTACAATGATTTCTCCCGCTTATTTGCGGGTACCCCAAAAAAGAGATTTTGTTCCCGCGTTTCATGCAAATAAAGTGGAAATTTCTATGCATTCATGGGAAAAATAAATTTTTAGTTCAGACAAAAATATTATACTTCGTACTCATGAGCTATCGCCAATTTTGGCGAAGCAGAAGGTTTTCTCCCGAGACGAAGTTGAGGGATAAAATCGACTGAGTCAAAATTGGCGATAGCTCACGAGTGCGAACGATATTTTTCATCGCGATAGCCTCAAAATCACGTCAAAATATCAGTTTTGAAGTCAAAGTAATGAAAATTCTATTAAACTCTAACAAATATTGGTTTATCAAAAAAAATTTACTTTTCTGTTGACTCAAATTTGTTTGCTAAAAAAATATTTTATAGTTAAACAAAATTTGTTTGTCTGATTCAAAAATTTATTTGGTAATACAAAATTTTTGGTTGGTCAAATAACAGCCAAACATTTGTTTGAGTCAACCAAATTGGTTTTTCAGTGCGATGGGTCTGAAGTTCCAAACGTTTAAAAAATGAACGCAAACAATTAAAAATTGGTTTTATAACTCTCATTTTCCACTTTTTTTTCGCTCTCCTAAATTCCTCGCAAAATGAGGAATCGGGTATTGTTTTTTTCGACTCGGGACTATAACCGAAATCCTCAAGTCGGAATTCCGTTTAACAACCGGAAAATTTTCTTATTTTTGGGGATGATCTTGTTGGAATTAGAGGAGATATTGAATTTTTCCCGAATTTGCTAATATATTGGGGTTTTTTAAAAATACCAAAAATATTTCCAAAAAGATTTTGATATTTTAACTCATCTTTCAGAAAACAGTATTTTTTAAATAGATTTTCAATACTTTTTTTTTGGTATTTTCGCAGTATTTATACAATAAAATTTAAAGAATTTTGTAATACTTTGCGTATTATATTGTAATATTTGAAATATCAGAAACTTATAGAATACAATAAATCTATACAAATACTGTTTTCTGAAAAATCTTTTAAGAAATTGATAAAATACTGAACTCTGAATTGTACGGAGTAAAATTTTACAAATTGTAGCAATACCGAATAAATACGAAAAATATCGAAAATTCAATTGGAGAAGTACAAAAAGTTTATAGGTGTATTTTTTTCTTAAAAATCTATGCAAATACTTGAATATCGTATAACACTTGAATTATAAAAATCTATCTATAGAAATAATCAAAATCTGTAAAAATACAAGAAAATCCTATACAAATTTATAGACATTGAAAATACGAAAAATTTTCAAAAATATTCAGATATTGTGTACTAAAAAATCAGCAAAGATAACAACAAAAATAATAATAATTTGAATCCTAGAGAAACGAGCTATAGAAATCTGCAAACAAACTCATACAAATATCAGAAAATTCTTCATATTGCATAAGTACTGAAAAATAGGACAATATAATTCTAGAGTATTATAAATCTATCAAGAAACTTTTTTCTGAAAAATCTAATAAAATACTCAAAAACTCTTTAACTTCGAATTCTAGATCA
The DNA here is from genome assembly GCA_030522825.1 of Platygaster orseoliae. Taxonomy (NCBI): domain Eukaryota; kingdom Metazoa; phylum Arthropoda; class Insecta; order Hymenoptera; family Platygastridae; genus Platygaster; species Platygaster orseoliae. Next base: position 12,092 of record JAPYZL010172595.1, read on the forward strand.
TCGAATCCTATGAGTCTTTAAAGCATTTCATAAAAATACTAGAAAATCCTACAAAATTTTGTAAAATTTCTAGTTTCTCACACAAGCATCCGAAACAAAGTTTTTTTCTTCTCATATCCTAATTTAATCAGTAAACTAAAAAATATCAAAAAATATTATCATTTTATAAAATGGCCTTTCATTAAAAAAAGTTGAAATCTAGGGAAACGTTATTTTTAAATTTGTTTAAAAAATAATTTGGTAAATTCTGTTGGAGAGCGCTTCTTGAGTTGGCGATGTAATGTATTAAAGAGACGTCGAGTCATTTACCGTCAACGTGGGTTTATTCGTAAACACATGATCGGCGATAACGACTATCACCCCGAGAATAATGCCAACTCCGGCACCAAGCCACGGTATCTGCTGGTCAGCTGGAAAAGCGTAAATTTTTTTTAGATTCCCCAGTCGCTAGTCGCTCTTTTATTAAATAAAAATAATATAAACCATCAAGAATCATCACAGGAAATATCAACCCGAACCCGCATGAAGTTAGCACCGCTTTTTTTGAAAAAGTACAGTTTTTTGAGAGTTCTGAGTCCGTCAACAATAGTTCTGGAGTTCTACCTAAGAATT
>JAPYZL010172620.1:0-10692 GCA_030522825.1 Platygaster orseoliae
TCATTTGAAGGTTGGTACTATATAAAAATAATATGCATTTAATACTAGCGACGCTATCTATGTGTCAGACCGGGGACTTATCAGCCAACCTGTTAATTACGATTTTTCTACATTTTCCCCATTTCGCGATTTTCATAAATTCATATATAAGACTCAAAATTCACATAATTCTCCACTTCACTGATCTTCAAATTTTTTCTTCTTAACATCATATGTGTGTCTGAGGAGATGAAAGAGCTTCCATTTTCGAAACTGCTAAAGATGCCAAATTTCCCCTCCAAATGGCCATGAGGACATTATCGTTTTTCTCCATGAAACTTGCGTGTGTTCCAATTATATCACCGTAATCAACGGGAACGCGAGCTGGGGAACGCATTAACGCCCCCGCAACGAATCGGCTGTGGAACAATTGCGCGTCTCGATAAATCCATCCGGGCACGTCCCGTTTTAACGTCTCTTCCGTCCCGGGCGCAATTTCTTAACGGACCAACGACGAAAGTGCTGCGAATTAAGCGCGGGCCATAAATCAACCTGCGGGTTGATGGAAGAATTGTCAAAGGAGTGGCGGGATGACGCGGGGTGGGGTAGGGGGAGGGAGGGGTGGGAGTGATAAAGAAGCGGGTGCATTGACCCAATAAATTGATCTGGAAACCCGAGACGAGCGGGCAACGGACCGCAATAGACGCTCGGTGAATGTTAAAGAGATCGAAGCCAATCGACGGAGTTGGGAAAAATCGCCAGAGGACGAGATCTTTTATCGGGTCGACTCGATAAAATTAGGACTATCGAGCGTCCTGATTTTCAAACTAGAATTCAACCTTATCTCAGCTATCTCTAGTGATTTTGATTCTCATAACAACCTTATAAAAATTTTTTATAAAATTTTCATAAGGTTGACCCTACAAAATGTTTATTAGAAAAACTTTTTTTATAAAGTGACCTTATAAAAACTTTATGAATAAAATTTTCTTTATAAAATTTAATTTTTTGCAGAAATTCTTAAAGGAATTTTTCTCATGAATTTTTGCTTTATAAAAAATTAAACGAAGTAAATTGATATTAAGAAAAAAATCATAAAAAATGAAATTGTTCATAAGATTGAAAATTGTTTATAAGAATATCAAATTTTATAAAAAATTTACGAGGCTCGTATATGATAAAATATAAAGGGTCTCGTTTTTATAAAGTATTTATAAGATCACTTAACAAAAATTTTTTTTCATAAAAATTTTATGAGATTGACTTTATAAAAAAACGGAATTCTTATAAAAAATTTTGATTATTATAAAAATTTTGCCTTTTTTATACAAATTACGATCACTAGGAAGTAAAGAAAAGAAATTTCGAGAACCGAAAAACTTGAGTTTAGAATTCCAGAATGGGCACAGAAAAAAAAGGAATATTCGTATCAGAAAAAAAATGTGCTGTACACAATTTATAAAATTGTATTTTGTTTATTTAGATCAAGGGGTATTTTATAGTAATGATTTTTATTCAATTCATAAATAATTATCCATAAAATAATTTGTACTTGATAGGTTGCCTGCAGTTTTGTTTATTTAAAGTAATAACAGTTCTAAAATTCCTAATTCCTGTGATTTCACGTTTTTCAAAGTTTTATAACAATCTTTACAGTATTGATCTTTTTTCATAACGGAAAAAGGATCAAGATTTTAAGTGTCGTTTCCGAGAGTCTCTATGTCAATGCCTTATTTATCACGGTTCATCTAATTGTAAGTGTACGCGTCTAATTAATTTTTTTACTTATCCTTTTTTTTATGGGCCTACACAGAGATGCTACGTCACGTGATTAGAATGTTACTTTCACTTTGCAATTTACGTCTAAGCAAACATATACACACGCACGTACCACAAAGTTTCTGAACTCTAATATGGATTCATTAGTTATGTATAAAGTAATTACACATATTTAAGTAACCTTGACTGATGTCAGTTATACTTGACTTCTAAGTGTAGTAATCATAATTTCTTGTGACCATTTTAAAATTTTAACAAATAGACTTTCTCCAAAAAAAGTTCATTCAATTTTCGTTCTGAAGGTCTCGTATTTTTTTAACAATATTTCACTTTGAACCACATGATACCAAAATTTTTTTACGTGCAACATTATTTTTGTAACTATTTATTTTCTGCTATAATTCAAGAAGGAATTATAAATAATAAATAACACTGAAAATAAGATAACACCAAAAAATCCCCGAAAGTTGCTCGATTCAGATTTCAGACTGGGTTATTCGGGCATAGGCTACGATTCTGACTTTACGACTTGGATTTATCTTTTGTTGATGTTTATCTCTGTTTCGAGAAATTCATTTGGCATAAAAAATTGTAACGGAAATACAACAAAGTCTGGTACTATCTTCTGTACCCAAATCGTTTCAAGTGAAAGATCGTTAAAATTTTATGATAGAAACAGTGATTCGTAGATTCTAAATCTAAATCACAGTAACATGGAAAATCGAGGGCCGTGGATAATTATTCCTAAGCTCAGAATTCACGACTTTTCACTGTTTTGACGAGTGTTTTTTTCATTAACATTTGCAAGAATACAATGAAAACGTGTTTGGTATTTTTCATGTTCTCAATTTCTTTTACAGTATGATGAATCAATTAAAAGTTACTATTTTTGGTAGCTCTATTTGCATTATTCTTATTGATTATGATTTATTATTTATAATTTTAGTGTAGAGAAAAATTCTGAAAATTTTTGAAAAAATACTGCAGGTTTCTATTCAGACAAACTATTGTCTTTTGGAGATTCACTGAAATTTTTGATTTCAAAGAAAAATTTTACAAAAAAGTCAAATAATTTTTTACAACAATAGAAAAATTTTTGCTAAAAAGGGCATAAAAATCCCAATACTTCGAAGTAAAAAATGATCGATTCAAGAATATCAGAAGATTGAAAAAATATTATTATCAAATCTTGAAATTCATCTTAAAATCTGGTATTGCATGATTAGAAAAAAATATGTTATGGAGAATATTATAACTATTATTATTAGAAATGTGTGAAATAATGGAAAATTGTAACATTTTTTTTTGTTTCCAAAAGAGAATTTCAGAAAGCGACTCAAAGTATACGGTTATTAACCAAAAAAAACTATTTAGTCGGTAGAGAAACACACCAAATTTTATGAAAAACGCAACATTATATGAATAATAACCTAATAAATAATTTCAATTTGGGTTAATAGAATTATTATTAACTCATTTATCAGAGTAGTGAATCACATGCAAGCAAAAGGGAATTTCTGAAATTACAAAATTCTAAAAGAAATTTGAGTAAATATTTAAATTTCATTGGTTACACCAATTTCTCTTTAATTTCGTGAATAAATAGAGAAATCAATCTAAATATACAAGTATTTTTGATTTTTTGTTGAAAATCGATTTTTTTCAAGAACTCATGATTTTCGATTTTGTTGCCAAGTTTGCAGTTACCTCACTTCTGTAGAAAAATTTTCTTAAAATTCATATTTCTGATTAGAAAAATGTATGGTCAGTGATCTTTTTTTTTAATTCTACTGAATTTCTGAATTATGGATTGTGAATATTTTAAAGTAAAAATAGGTACAAAATTTTGATGCCACAAATTTTCATGTTGCATATCGTTTGCTTGATACAGTCATCGTCATGGAAATTTTATAAAACTTTCATATAAAACTATGCAATCTCTATGAAAATCCAAATACCTCGTAGTTTTATGGATCATTAGCAATTTACTAAGGAAATAATGCTACGAATGAGAGTCTGGCTAATTTTTTCATCAATGTTCAGTGCTATTCGCCATTTTATCATTCTTTATTATTATTTTTACGTACTTTTTTTCCTTGAAAATCAGGTTACTTTTGAGTAATTTATGTATCATCATGTGAAATACAACAGATGAATAATACGCTAAAAAAATAATGAAAATCACCAAATATCAATGAAAAAACCAGTTAGGCTCCTACCTTATGAGTTATTTGAATTTTCGTACAAGTTTCTAGAAATTTTATGGTTTTCTATGATAGCGATTTTTCTATATTTTAATTTTTTTTACAAATGCGACAGAGTTTTTACTGATTGAAAGATAAGTGAAATTTATCTTACAGTAATGTTCTAATTCATATCTCTATAAGATCTAAAGGATTATTATAACGATAGAAAATTTTTGTTCATTTGTATGTTAAAATATTATGGCCGAAAGTTTTTTCAGTAGTACTGTAAAAAAAAATCAAGATTATCCCAGAGGTCAAGACTTGTGAAAATAGACTAGGGAACTCGGAATCTTTTTTCAATTACAAATTGCACTTCATACGGGCTACAAGACTCTCACATTATTTATTGGACTTCAAGTAAAATTATTCAACTGATTTAGAAAAGATTGATTGGATTTATATAGAATTATTGAACAGTAACTTTATTTTTGCGTCCTGTAAAACAAATATTAGACATTCAAATTCTGACTAACAATTAGAATAAACCTAATTGAACCTATTTATATGTTAGTGAATTTTTATAAAAAGCTACATGAGTTACATAGGTTTATTAAATAAAACGATGAATTCTTCCACAAGCCAAATGAAATCGTTGGATCCAATCGACTTTCATCATTTTTTTTCTCTTAGTGACTTACAAGATAATAAAAGGTTAAAGACTTCGAAATAGTACCTCATATTTGGTGATTGTTGGTTGAATTTGGAAATGATTTCTAATATCTATCATGACAACTTACTGACGTTAACTATTTCTTGATCACTTTGATCTTGAACAAGGTTACATACTTGATACGATATTTTTCAAGAAAGAAAAAAATCGAAATCTTTTCGTATTATTCTTAGGTGTCATATATAATAATTTCAAAAATGCACGTCTGAAAATTTCTGATGAAATGTAAAAAATTGATAACATTTGGGAATTTTTCGATCTGTAAAAATTCACACAAAAATGAAGAAGATTGTTATCTTTTTTTTTAATCAGTCATCGATTTAAATAAATAGAAAAAGAGAATGAAACATTAAAAAATAAACTCGTGCTCTAACTCTTTTTCAACGTACTTTCATTGAATACTGAACATTCATACATACATTTTATAAAAATTTTTTTCGAACAGAAAAAAGTTTTTTTTTAAATCTTTAGAAGATCTGATAAATTATTTAAACAACAGAAAATTTTTGTTCATGTGTATGATAAAATATGATGGTCAATAGTTTTTTCAGTATAGTTCTGTAAAAAAAATCAAGATTATCCCAGAGATCAATACTTATGAAAATAGACTAGTGAACTGAGATTCTTTTTGCAATAACTGATTGAATTTCATACGAGCTACATGACTTTTACATTATTTATTAAAGTTAAATTAAAATTATTTAACTAACTTTAGAAAAGATTTTATGGTTCTGGATGGAATTATTGGAGAATAAATTTATTTTTACGTCCTGTAAAACATATTTCAGACATTCGAATTCTGACTCATAACTTTAAAAAAATCCTAATTGAACTGATATTTATACGTGAATTTTTTATGATAAGCTACATGAATAATATAGATTTTTCTAGTAAAACGATGAATATGTTCACAAGCCAATTAAAATCGTTTAAACGAATTTCATTATCTTTTTCTTTTTTTTTCTTAAAGACTTGCAAGGTAATAAAAGGTTAAAGACCCAGAAATAGTACCTCATATTTGATGATTGTGTGTTAAATTTGAGAATGATCACTAATATTTCTCATGACAATCTGCTGACGTTAAATATTTCTTGATCTACTTGATGTTAAAAAAAGTTCTATACTTTATACGATATTTTTCAAGAAAGAAAAAAATCGAAATCTTTTAAGTTTATTAATAGGTGTACTGTCCAATGGTTTCAAAAATGCACATCTTTAAATTTGAAATGAAATCTAAAAAATCAACGAAACTTGTGAATTTTTCAATTTGCAAAATGATTACAAAAATGAAGAAGATTTCTACCTTTTTTTCTTCAAATATTCATTGATTTCTATCAAAAGAAATAAATCAATAAAACATTCAAAAAGTAGATTTGTGCTTTTATTCCTTTTCAACGTATTTTCATGGAATATCGAACATGGATACCAATATTTTATAGACATTTTTTTCGAACAGAAAAAGTTATCAAAAATAACTATAATATCAAAATTTTCGGGAATGGAGCTCAAACTTGTTGTGAACTTGCCTTTTATTCTTGATTTTCTATAAAACTACCTGATTCATCATACCTTCGATATACTCATTCAAAAATGTGTATGTAAAAAACAATACTTCAATATATAAATACATCTCAACAACAAAAAAACGCTTCTTTTATAAATAAGACAGAAAATCTTATCATAAATGTATCTATTTTCAAAATTTTCGTGCTTTTTAAAATACGAAACGAGGATTTTGGGGTTGTGTACGTGACACATTTTGTCAATATAATTTTTAAACTTGCAATAGAAATATCGAATTTTTCTTTGTATTGTTTGAAAAAAGTAATTTTTCCAGTAGTGAAACAGTTTTAGAATAGCGAAATGGTTAAATTTTACTTAAATCGGGCTTGAAATTCTTTGCTTAAAACGATTATTGAAGGACTATAGGAGGACTATCTTCAGTCCTATACCATTTTCGTCAGGGTCAATATATAAATTTTATTTAATGTTACAAATATTATAATGAAATAATAAAATATCCCAAAAAAAGTAAAATTATAGAAAAAAAAAATCTTCATTTTGATCAGTGTAGCAATAAACGCTCCTACATAATTTGGCCCCGTTTTCTCCAGCACGGATTTGTTTCGTTCCTCGGACACTTTTGTCATCTTTCGACGGCACTCTAGTTCGTCCTCGAGAATAGTCTTCTTCTAAAAAGTATCGCATCCGCTCGTTGCAAACTACGAACGAGCTGCATACTGAGCAGAACGCGATAAGTGGAATCGCGACGACGCATAAGTTGCAACCCCCGGCACGCATGCACAATGCAGGGTGCAACAACCTGCACTTGCATCTAAAAAGATCGAAGGAAAAAAAGGTGCAGGAAAAGCGGGATGAATATTTAACGACGCAACGATGCGTTCCTTTGTTCTAAGATCGAGATTCGCAAAAGAGGATCTAGGAAAATTTTTGTAGAGAGGAAGGGGAGATGATTAAACAAATCGTATGCAATTATTGTGACTGTAAATCAACATTGCATTTTGATAACTTAGAAATGGAAAAGATTAGCTGTCGCGATACATTTAAACTTTTTGCTCTCAATTTTATATATTGAATGTGTTAAGTTTTCACTGGTGAAATTGCTTACTTACATCAGGATGATCTGCACTTCAAATAAAAAATAAGGAAGTACTTTCTGACATACCTATAGTAAAAACTATAAGATCATTCCAACTCTTAAAATATTTTCGAAAAAAATGTTGTACTGTACAAATGACAGTATGTATGATATTTTTTTATCGATAAAATAGTAAAATTTTTCTATCATATTTTCTTTGTACATTTTACAATGCCATGTAACATGTAATATGATGTAGTATATATGTATAAAGTACACAAAAAAAAACAACACAAATTATAGAGATTTCAATACTAACAATGATACTGTATGACGTTTTCTGAAATTGGGATAAGTATAAATTTCAGTATGACATGGCAAAAAGTAGGTACTATAAAAGTATAGTAGAATAATCAACATTTTTTAGACTTCTTACAACTGAATGTATTTACTACAATACCATTTGACAATGTGTACAATATAATAGTAAATGTTCAATTCATTATAATCTAGCAACAAACATAATGTTTCAGACTGATTCCAAAATATATTACAGTGTTTTAATGATAACTGCATTTTCTACTCAGTATGTAGAGTCTGAGATTTAGCAAGAGATTGTTGTGTAAAAAATAACAATAAGGGATACATACGCAGTTCAACTTATTGTCTTCAATAAGTTTTTGATTTTCTTGAATAAAAATTTTATGAACAAAATAGGTTTTTTCACAAATGCGACTGTTTGTACGTAAATTTTAATTTAACTCAATATTTGTAATATTGAAAATCGGGAAAACAAACTTATTACGTACATACACATGTATACAGTTGTGGAATTTCGAGTAACTGGCATTTCGCCCAAGTTTCATTGATTTTTTGATTTACTATTTTAAAAATGTATTACATTCTGCTTTCTTATGTCTAAAATATATGTCATAAGTATATACATTGTTTTATAAATTTTTAGAACGAATATATTACACATGATAATCTTATCTCATATTTGAGAATAATGGCATCATTGTTAGAATTCAATTTTCAGTAATCATTAAATATATTTTCTCTATATATAAGTGTGTAAAAAATATAACGTTGGCTTTCAATCAGTTATTTTTTATTTCACTACTGTTTTGTCGAAAAGAACTTTGCATTAATCATGTGTGTACTTTCAATTTTTTTCTTAATTCATTTAGTGCAAAAACACTTATTCCAATTGAAATTTCGTAAGATTCCTACGATGAACATTTTTATTTTTGTCTAGCAATAAATGTTCATAAACTACTCCACACCCATCTATATTTATTTATCAAGGATCTGAGGTTTCAGTTAAAAATGTAATCATCACAATTTCTAAATTTTTACAGATATTGGTGTTCAAAGTTTCCGTACAACGATGGAACCTCGAGAAGTAAAAATAAATCGTCCCTTTGCCTACGTCATTCACCACCGTGCTACAGGAATGAATCTTTTTACTGGCAGCGTCAGATCACTGTAACTGAACGATCAACAAGCAGTGAAACAAAGTGTCACAATCATTCAAGATGATATAAAACTTTTACATAGGATTGTAATTATAAACATCACGTTGTATAACAAATAAAAATTTTCTTCAAACGTATTGATAATCTTTTTATTACATCCAGAAGCGTGATTCTAATTTTCGTAATATCCAGTGATTAAAATGCAGATCTAAAAAGTTTATATAAAATGTTTATAAAACAACGAAATTTGTTCCTTTTTGTGATTTGTGAACATAAAATAAAACTAAAGTATACTTCACCTCCTATAGGGAATTTTTCATTTTTTTTTTTTTTTTTTTTTTTTTTTTTTTTTTTTTTTTTTTTTTTTTTTTTTTTTTTTTTTTTATTTTTTTTTTTTTTTTTTTTTTTTTTTTTTTTTCTTATTGATTCAGAATATCCATACTATGTATGTAGTATATTTTTTTTGAACGGGTGAAGGTTTTAAAAAATTTCAATAATTTGAAAATATTAAAAATGTAGCTTCAAATTGTTGTGAATTTTAATTTTTTTCACTTCTGTGAATTACTAATGAAATTCCAATGAGAAACATAATTTGTTACAATGCCGAAATATGGAATAGTTATTATGCGGAAAAATTAATATATTCATTCGTGCGTTCTGAACAACTCTATCAAATCTCGAAATACTAGATTGTAATACTACTCGATTGTACTACTACTCGATTGTAATATTATTTTATTGGTTCCAAAGATCATGTGAATTGACTAAAACTGATTATTGAAAGATTTCATTGGCTTTCAACAATATGCCAGCACTCAACAAATTCAAACACTTAAAAAATTTCGGATAAGTTTAAAAGTTACAAAGTTTGTCAAAATTTTTTTATAACAGGATCAAATTTTGGAAACTTTCTGCAACTGCTCATTAACTAAGAATTTCCGAAATATTAAGTATAAGTTTCTATGAAGTATAAATACTGTTTCATTTGAAACAATATTTGAATAATTTTACGACTCTACATAACTTATTCAATTATATAACCATCCTATCTTGAATCTGGAGCTCTGACAAGATGAAGAGTTCCAAACGACAAATGCTTTCAATTAAATTTTTCGTTTTGTTTAACTTTTATTTTAATAATCATTGTTTCAGAAATACTTGGAAGATAACGAGGCACAAAATGAGACTTCCACGGACAACTTTGTTATGTCAAAATTCTCTGCATTTATGCCACTTTTCATATTGTGCAAAGGTGCAGAGGGGAACACGAAACTTCAGTTGAACCAAGTTATTAATACGCAATGCTCCAATCCATCTAGTAAAAAAGAATACATCGATTTGTTCTCCTCGTTCAATGTAAGATTTTTACCATACCAGAGATGTTATAATAATAGTTTTTTTTCAGGGTTAATAGATCCGAGATAAAATTGTTGTGTTTTTTTTTATACAGCTGATAAATATCTATCTTATTTCATTTATTTAAATAACTCATCGCGCTTACTTACAATACATTTTCAAAACTATATGATATTTTTACAGGATGTTAAAACAGCAACGGTTAAATTGGCGTCTGCATTGTTTTTATCACACATGCACCAACTCAAACCAGAATTCAAACAGAATGAACGTGAAATCTTGTCATTGACCAACGTACAAGAGTCCATGAATTTCGGGCAAAATGAAGATTCAGCAAAAATTATTAACGACTGGATTAAAGAAAACACTAATAACACTCTTTCAGACGTCGTGAAACCAGGTAATTTTTTTGCGAAAATTTTATTGAGACCATTTGAAAAATACGTTGAAAAGAGTCGGCGAACAGAAAACAAAAATGCTTTATGACCTTGACACTTCTATGAATTTTTGTTGTCCATAAAACCATGTACATTCTTATCATTTATTGTTACAGACGAATTGAGCGAAAATACTGTAATCGCTCTA
>JAPYZL010172645.1:0-10103 GCA_030522825.1 Platygaster orseoliae
TGCCAAATTTGGAATTTCTATCACTTATGGTTTTGCCGCAATCCACGCGCAAAGTTTGACACACGATTTCAGTCGTTTAGGTAGGTCTCCCCCCTTAACCGAATGGATGTTAATGAATATTAATCAGTTGTAAGGCGTTTGACAACGGTTGGGATTAAAGTAAAGAGAGTTACAATTTTATTATCATGCTGGTCTCATATACAGCGAAGAGTTTTAAAAACTTTATCCAAAGACTACTCGGATATTGAAGAGAAAGGGGCTAGAGTTGAAGGGATACTTAAGTGATATATTAGAGACAAAAAGAACTCCATGTATAGGGCAAAGACGATGAGTTCGACAGTCGCAGTCACGGGACGAGCTCTTTCTGCAATTACGGCGAGATACGAGCACATTGTCGCACAGCCGTGGACGTCTCGACGTCCTACTAAATCAGCTTTCAGCGAAAAGGTTTTCAGTGCATGACTGGAAGATTAGTAGATGAAAGAAGAACAAATCTGTCTCCGGAATCACTAGATTCTTTAATGTTTCCGCATTAGGTAATATTTTTTAGTTAGGATCGTAACTACATAATGTACATGTGCTCAGTGCTGTATAACTTTTGTAAGACCATTTGAAAATACTGGTAAGAATTAAATTGATGTTCCACTGAAATCATTTATTCACTTTTCAAACAATATGAAAGCATGTGAAGAAGTCAACAATGAAGAATTCGGGTTTCCAATATGTGTTAGCTGATTTTTTGATATTTGCCAAATCATGGGAAAATAAATTGAAGCAAAAATAACCAACACAAAACTGAAAGCAAACGTCAATGACGATCAAAGCGCAGAGCTCCGTGAAGCATATATAAACTCTATCTTATTTTCATACCAACGCTAAGTTCTAAAATTCATATGTGCAACATTTGTAGAATGTAGAAAACTCGGTATGGTTGTCGATTTGAAAGAAAATTTCTAACATATAAATCATTATTTCTCCAAAGGTTACTGGACATCGAGTACAAATTAAACGAAACCGAGCCATAAAAGAAATTATACGAAGAATCCTTCCAGCACGAGAAGCGAAAGCAGTCGTACGAGGTTCACGAAAGATTAGGACGGCAGAGGCTTTGACTAGAAAAGAGACAAAAAAAAGGAGGCTGGATAAAGATGGTATAGAAATGCAATTTGGAGATATAGTGCTGGTATTGCAACCGCAAAATGTTCCATGGCTGACGGTATGAAAAGAGGTTTCCATTTTGGTATAATTATTTATTTTTGCAACAATGTTGTAGTAAAAAAATTTTCTAAATCTGTCACAAGAGAATCCCGAAACTATGATAGTGAACAATATGCCTTGCGATTACATATAAACATTAGATGTGGCAACCTTGACTGCTAAAAAAATTATTTATTCAGTGAAGATAGAAATAAAGGTATGGAAAATGTCTTAATACAAACACCGAGCATTTTTCTATATGTTTTCTGCGAGTGTAGTAAGGGATGTTAAACGAAAGCACATGAGAGTTGATATGAATAGTATGGGGACTGAAATCATCAGTTTATCTAAGAATACAATGTCTTTCATTGCAGTATTTACAGTAAAGGACCAATTAAAAACGAAGAAAGAGAAAAATGTAGCTCCTACAATTCAATATAGTATACTTCAATATGTAATACGGCTCATACGAGAGCCGATAAAATCGACCGTTACGAAAAGTTATAATATCGTTTACGGCGTTGTATATAAGCTTAAAAGAACTTGAATGTAACAAAAAGCATTGAATAAAGAAAATTTGATTTCAAATTCTCGGCTAGAAAAGTAATTTTTAATGACCGTTTGTCTCGTGTAATGCTATGCATTGAGAATGCATTCGGAATAAGGACTTCGCAGTTCAAAATCTTCTATCGTGTTATTTTTGCGACAGAGCAAAAGCTGTAGAATCTATTTGTTTGGCTACCATTGCACTACACAATCATATTACAAAAATGGAGGAAACGTTCAATAAGTACGTTGAAAATTTCGTGGAATCTATGTATTTTACAGAAATTCCAGAGAAACAACGCCTGGGAAAGGAACACCCCTCATGAAGATGTGGAAAACCAATATTGTTGATTCCGAAAATCCATATAAAGAAGTTATCGAAGCGAAATTGATGCCTGGGGAAAATGACTAAGAAAAAATTTATTTCGAAGACATACAAAAATTGCTGTTCCCTGATCAAAGATTCTCATCGGACGACCGTGCTCTACTGCTAAAAACAGTTATAAAACATGCAGGTGCAATTGGATCGAGTTACAGGCATCGGCACTCGAATACGTCTTTGGAAGGTCGTCGTGTGTTTTAACGCCATGCTTTTTTATAAATGAGATTAAGCGAATTAATATTTTGAATTACTATTTTTCTTGTCATCCACAAAAATAGTTCGGAACAATTTATTCAATGACACAATTCTCATTTTAATTACTTTTTTTTCATTGCTCAACTTTTTAGAGCAAACGCAACCACTAGTGTTTTATATACTTTTTTCATACAATCAAAACTTTAAACCTTTTAACAAATAAAACTTGATGGAAATTTTTAATTTTTTAGTTTCATTACGCAATGAAGGTATATCGTCGGGATATAACGGCAATCAATGTAATGTAATAGAAAGACTGAATTAGTACAAATACATTGGAAACTGAAGATTCCAACTCAGCGAAAATTTCTCCAACAAAAGATGGATTGTTTGTAAAGTTTGAGTTAGTGGTTTAGCAAAGAAGTTTCTTTTTTTTAGCACCAGAACCAAGATACTTATGAGTATCTTGGTTCTGGAGTAGTAGGAGAAGATTCATACCCCCTCTTTCGGGGTATATTATCCTCAGCTACTTCAATCAAGTCTCCGCGAAGTATTCGTCTCCTTCAGTAGGAGCGCATTGGTCAGCTATCTACAAAATCAATCCAAACAGCTACTAAATTTATAAGTCTTCGGGCTATTTATAAGTCTACGCGCTTCTGCCTACGCGACTGAAATGAATAATACGAGAATGTTGTTTCAACAAACAAAAAAAAAAATAGAACCGTTTCTGCGAACTATTCTCTGCGATACGTGCAAATGAAAGTTCCCTGCGTTATGTCGTAGGCACGCCTTACTCCCCACCCTTTGGCCTTGGATTTAAAAACTTGAAGGTTTAACGAAAGTTGTTGCTGGAGCACTCGATTCAAGCACATTTTCTTTGTACATTTGCAATTCGCATTGCACTCGTAAATTCACTTCACCATCAAATGGTACAGTCGTTTGTACTCGTACCAACGTAGTCCGCGTTCGATTCTTAAATATTACTCAAAACAGAGGCCCTAAACGTTCGATCCCCTATGAACCAATACGTTACATTGTTTTTTTATGGGCTCCACTCGCACTATATTTGCTAGATTGCTATTTCAGTAATTCGAGCATCAACCCATTTACTTTTGTACTCAAATTTTTTATATTGGCCTGAGAACACGAAGTCCTTGGAACTTTCAGGAAATTATTAGTATACATCTTTGGTTTTTCCACTCGTGGGAAAAATTGACTTGTCTTCGCTGTATTGAAAGTGCTAATCATTTGGGTTTCCTATTTGATTTCATCGAAGGGGCGGTGATTTCTCGGGTATAAATAGCGGAGCAGGGCCAAGAGTCTATTAGTATCCGTCAATCCCTGATAACTAGTTCAAGTGTCTGTGAAACGTCTAATAAATTAAAAAGGGCGCCATGATCGAAAGAAGAATCGATACCTTCACGGGAATTTGCGTCTTAGACACGTTTTATGTGTCCAGCTCGGAGACGATGAAAAAACCTCAGGAGGTATTTCGAGTTCTTCTCCGAGGAGCGAGGAATTCGTATGTCCCTATTGTCATCCTACATCTTCTTTATAGGTGTTTAATCGTTTTTCTCCCTCTTTTTCATCAGCCCTGGAAAGAATTACGATTCGATTGAGAGTTTACCCGGCCTTATATTACTCGGCGATGGACGAGTTTCTCCCGAATCCAAGGTACCACGCAATGAAAACGATCAACGCGCCCACTCCGTCATCAACGAACACGATCTTTCTGGAAAGCACTGATTTTGCGACTGACAACGCCTTTGCAGAGAAAAACGCTAGCGTGTCTAACAAAACCAAGGTATAAAATAAAATACATTGCAGCTAATTTGTCGGAAACATGAGAAGTTACTGTTATACCTAATTCGTCGATAACAATAAAATTAGGTGCTGTACCTAATTCGTCGTAAAAGTGAGAATTAGGTGCTGAACCTAATTCGTCGTTTACGAGAGAATTAGGTTTAATATCCACGTAGTCGGAAACCTTTGCAATATACTAAAAGTGAAACTAAAAAAAAAATGCTAACTCACCCTGTAAGAAGAAAAATTGGTCATTTACATAAATTCACGATTTGTGTAACATTTATTTTCCATTTCATTTCAGATGACTAAACCGAAAACTGTGCCGAAAACGACAAGAACCATGGGTTATCGAGAAAAAAATATTGTGACCTTTCTGTGTGATTTGCTGAAACAACCTCTCATCAAGAAATTACAAACTCTCGCCCAAAGTCACCCTCACGAGAAAACGAGCAACTACGGCATTCGTTGTGGGCCAACTTCGGGTATCACAGTCTTTGACTACGATTTACTCAAACCCACGCAGTCTTCCGATGTGTTCATGGACGGAGTAACTGCCATAAAAAAACTATTCGCCACAAACAACTACGAGTGCAAAACGCTGCAGGTGATGTCACGTTCGGGTGGCGTACACTACTATTTTAAGTATTGTGATGGATTTCTGGAAGGAGTGAGACCACTGAGAGGGATTGAGGCCAACTTTGCTGATGGGAAGACCCCATGTATCAATGTTCTGGGAAGTTCGAAATACGTCATAGGGTTTAGAAGTCTCGGTTACCTCATCGAACATGGAGATATTGAAGCCCTTGAAGATGTTCCCACTTTTCTCAAGAAAGTCTACAAAAAAGCCAAATCAAAACAAGCGACACCTTTTAGGAGGGGTGAGTGTAATTATATACAAAAAAAAAATTCTTGACATTACGCAAGAAAAGTATATGAATAACAAATACGTATATATACAATAGTTATATAAACATATAACAATGATAAATATGTACAATAAAAGAAAATACGATATATATAAATATAAAAAATTACAAAAGAAGTATGTTTACTGGATATGTACAGATAAGTTATTAAGTGCTCCCTTTTATATTTCAGTTAAAGCCATGATTCGTCCGAACTTTGATGTTTTCTTCCACCGTTCCGAGTCGATCGAAATTCCCTTGGCAAAACTTGAGACAACTGTAGAAAAAATTCCGAAGGAATTCGCGGAGATCTACAACGACTGGTTGCGAATATTGTGGGGCATTAAATGTACAGCCGAAGGAAACGGATATAACGGATTTCCATGAGCCCTGAATTTTTCAAGATCGACACAAAGATACGCGGACGTTGAAGAAACAACTGGCAGAGTTCGGAATTTCCCCGGAAGAGGATGCGGAAGCCTTCATGAATCAAAATGTGAAAGGGATGGAAAAGCTCTTGTGAACAAAAGAATAAATAATATTTTTTCACCGGAATCTATGATCTCTTTATTCATATCTTCTTATCATACAGCGATTTTGGTAAGTATTTGACAGTTATTTTTAGGAATTTCTGGTATAAATACTGGGTCGATTCTTCGAAAAGCCAGAGTTGCCTTCGAGTAGCCTTGCCTATCGCTTCCACAAGGTTGCCTCTCGCACTGCTTCAAAAACGGTCTCTCTGCCCCCGTAGAGCCTCTCGCCAACGAACACGGCCTCTCGCCCTCGGGCCTCTCGTCAACGTTCACGGCCGCTCGCTTGATCCAGGCCTCGCCGACTTCTAATGGGAGCGAATAACTCCGTCGGATCCCACCGGGAACGCTAATATCGCTATTTGAATGAGCTTGCGTTTGTGCGCATTATGAAACAACCCGGCATTGTCCGAAATCGCTCGGCTGGATTGTTCAAAATATACATCAAATTTTATTGTAATCAGAAATTACTTATTATTATGAACTAATGCAGCGTTTGTGCAGCATTCGCGGGTGCTCAAAAATAGCGAAACCAGGACACAGATTTCCAGTTGGAGATCCATCAACATTACAACGTTGGTTGGAAATCGCCAGTAATCCACAATTAGAAGGCAAATATTTCTTAATCACTAATTTTTCTAGTCAGGAAAATATTAATTGTCAATCAATATTGATACTAAGAACAATTTTAAAGTAATTATATATTAATATCAATTCAAGAATCAATGAATGTCAAGAATGTATGCTAATATCAAAACTTAAAAAAAATGACATGACACAGAAATTCATTTTACCTTTGGAATTGATTACATTGATTTTTTTAGTTTATAAAACATATTATATTATATTTACAGCTGTAAACTGTATTGCGAATATAGTACGATCTCATGTAAAAACATTTCATATGCTTCGATAGCGCAATGGTGAAGATCGTGCATCGCAACCGGGTGAGACCCGAATTCGAATCACCTTTGAATCGGTTTTTTTTTTTTTTTTAATCAATAAATTATCAATACATAGAAAAAAATTACATGAATTCAATGTTGAACGTTTACTATTTCACTAAAAAATATGAATTGTAAATTTCTGAAAGAATGTGAGCTTTGAGTAGATAAAGAATTTTAAAAATTATGATATTACGAATAAGCTCAACGCGGTGTCTTTTTCGTTTTCATAGTTTATTTTGCTTTTTCATATATAAATTCGTAATACAAAGAACATGTAAAATCATAAAAGGTAATGAATATCTATTACCTTCCATGATTTTATAATTATTTTATATTACATTAACGCTAATAAATATCCTTTACCTTTTATAATTTTACAATTACTTAAGATTACGAATTTATATTTGAAAAAGCAAAATGTGTTACTTACGAAGAAAACAGAATTATTTCGAGTTATCAAAGAATTTATAAAGTTCTAAGAAACTTTTTTTTTTAATTTTTTACATGCACAGATTCAGATAAAATTTTTCATAAAAACAATTGATACAAAATTTTTCTTCACACCAGAAACATGAAAAATATAGTGACCAATGTTTTAAAATATTTCATATTAATTATTTAATACGAAAATCAAACGTGCATGAATCGACACATCAAAAATATTTCAGCAGTAACAAATTAAAACGTAGACAAATTGCCCTTGTGTAATATTCTGCAATATTCTACAATATTATGTATAATGTTCTTATCACTTTGTATTGGACGAAATGGAATGCAAGGCATTAGTCAAAATGCAATGTAATATTTATTGAGTTTAAAAAGTAGGAGCTTTGAAAAATATGTATGAGATTAACGTAATTTGGTTCTAATATTATCAAATAAAGTTGTCAATATATTTAGAAGGAATTACGAAATTTTGTATAAGTGTCGATTTCGCATTTTGATTTTTGAAAGAAATATGAGTCAACTTATATAATAATATAATTATATAATTATATGATATTATTACCATATATATAATAGATGATCATTTCCAATGGCGTTACTCATTGGTTACAATAACACAGATAAAATATTTTTCAAGACTCGATATTCGTACTTTTAATTTGTTAAATTAATAGCTATTTTCGTGCTTGGGAGCAAGAAGTTGACTGTAGCTGGAACGAAATTTTTAGGGCGAGGCGAAGCTAAGCCGAAAAATCTTCTGAGCCTAAATCGACGATTGCTCACAGGTGCGAATAATTTTGAATGATGATGATTTTTTTTGATGAAGGACGTAGGTTTGATTAAAAATGAAAGTCTGAATAAAAGTATTTCAAAAATATTTTAGCATTCGAAAATAATATTTATAATTAATAGCCCTAATGAAATATTCTATAAAATGCTCCGCATAACTTCGTATCCGTAAAAGTGTAATGTCTCAAAATTTGTTTTAGATTTAAGCTCAAACGACCTTCGAGAACATCGCGTGTGTCCGGACCACTTCGCCGAAAACTGCTACACATATCCTAAGAGCAATAGATTGAATAAGGGGGCAGTTCCGTCATTAAATCTTCCTGTTTCTCAAGTTGCATCCCCACCTGCAGCGTTGATAACACAACCTTGTCCACCACAGTGTATCGTCAACAGTACACATGGCCAGTGTGCAGATATTCGGACGAGACTTTGGCGCCAATATAAACGAAAAGATGAACAATTGAAACAGTGCAGAAAAATGTTGAAAAAATTTGAAAAAATAGCTTAACGCCCACAAGGCAATCAAAACCTTATCAATGCAGTCACACGAAATCACGGTCGTTCCAAGCGGGTTAGCTTTTTTTAATTTTCTTTTTACTGGGTAAGCAACAATCACGCTGCATTACTATTGAACTGGTTGGTTACTTGGGCGGGGGGAGTTAGGGGGATCTTTTTGAAACCATCCTGATAATGTATTTTAATTATGACTCCAATACTGATTCTGTGGAGGGCATACGTTATACACGCAAAGAAAAAATTAAGTTCGCAGTTCTGCGAAAATCTTCTGGGAGGTCCTATCGCGTACAGCGTCATTATTACCCCTACATTCCAGCTGACTCGACGACAAAAGCTTTTCTTCAAAGCGTTCCTCTGCAGCCAGGGTGCAATGATTTTCTTTTTAATGCTGTGCGGAAGAAAGCCGAGACAATGACTGCCGAGGAGAAAATTGTCGTCATTGTAATGGACGAGATGTCTGTTAACAAAAATCTTCACTACGACAAAAAGTCAGGACGCATCGTAGGCGTTGAGGACTATGGGCCAGAGATCGAGGATGCTGGTGTAAGGTCAACTCGAACTCCCAAGTTCGCAAATCACGCCACTCTATTCTTGCTGCGATAAGTTCTGAGTGGTGAGAGGATTCTTCTACAGTATGGCCTCAGCAACAGCTCGACGGAGGCTTCAACCATTCAAAGAATACTAAAAAATCTTGTCAAGAAGTTGGAGAAGATGAAGTTTACTGTGGTTTGAGTCGTGTGTGACCAAAGCCCTACAAAAACGCAGCCCTTAACAAATGGGTGGAGTAACAACTCCTCAAAACAATGACGATGGCCGTGAACTTGACAGTAAATAGTATAAATGTAGTGCAATGTGCTCTGCCAACAGTTGTATTTTGATTAAACTTTCATTTTCGTTTTTTCAGTGAAAAGCATCTTTATCGACAAACAGGACATGTACTGACTTTTTGATTATGTCCACATATTTAAGTGCTTGAGGAACCTACTTTTGGCACATAAATTACTCATTTGCATTCCCGGTCAACCTGCACGAGTGATAAAGTGGTCAAACCCGAGTCGAAATTTTAGTCCTGGTTTGAACATGATAAACATAGAACGGCAGGATTAATATATTTAAATCAGGATCTCGGCTTGCGTTGAATGAAATACGATTTTTGAACCTGATTTGAACCTTTTACCTCGTAGTATTTCCTTTCCAGACTTCAAATGTTCAAAGAAGGTTCTCCTTTGAGGGATAATTAAGTGCAAAATGTTTAAATAAGAATGCATTAATCAGGTTTATAATGTTTAAAGAAGGTTCTTGTTTGAGGGATATTTAGGGGCAAAATGTTCAAATAAGCATTTTGAAAGTATTTATCATGTTTTGAATAGTCATATTTATTTATCTTCTTTTTAATTTCAAATTGCATAAATTCTTATCAACGTTCAAAAATTTTTTTTTTTTTTTTTTCATTTTTTATTTTGCTCTCCGGTTCCAACAAACAGAGCCAATGCACTTATATAGAGCACTTCTTGTAATAGCTGTTCCTCCATTGATTCGAGTTGACCAGGTTGAAATTAAATGAACCATATGATTAGTTCTATTTATATGCAAAGACACAACTTGAAATCTTTCAGAAGTCTAAGCCATTGTGGGTGAGTTCATAAGAAATGATGAAAAAAGTACGAGGTACATTTTTGAAATTTTCATACTGTAATCATGAAGAAATTTATATAAGAAAAAAAGAAATGATTGATACAATAATCATATAGTACAGGGTGCGCCACCAAAATCCGGACAAAAAACCATTCAATATTCCCGCGATAATATGCTTCAGAAAGATATCGCTTTCAGTGTCTGAATA
>JAPYZL010172646.1:0-22147 GCA_030522825.1 Platygaster orseoliae
TCAACGTTACAGATGTTATAAAGCAACGAAAATGGTCGTGCCGAAAAAACGCTGAGTTTTGAGGTCCCTGTATCTAGGCAACCCGTTCATATTTCTTCCCCCCATTTTGCAAAGTTTTGCCAACATCCGTGACAGTAATTTTTTCGAGCGGGTACACTTGACGTGTTTCGTCCCATACATGAATTATTGTTAAAAATGGTTTTCTTAGATTTTTCTCTCAAGCTTTTGCATGAGCAAACTTGGCATTCGTTAGAATCATCTCGCAGCACAAAATCTGTTTACTTTCTCCCGCTCGATTTTAATTTGCCACGCCGCAAAATTTTCCGTTCGATTTCAACGACGCCAGTCTGGAAAAATGGAAGAAAAACAAAAACGAACAAAAAATGTACGCTCGCGATTAATTAATGCAGCCATTGAACGAGACAATGGGCGCTTTTTGTATCGCGAGATCTGATCTGTGGGCAATGGCAGGCAATGGTTACTCGCCAACATCATTGGTCCGCATTCCACCCACTTGTAAAAATAACTTTCTCCCATGGTTTTGCTCTTCGCATTGCACGATCTCTAGCAGTGACGTGCAAACCCAATTCCAGAGTTAATGTTGGTACTTATATTGATCACATGAGCCTGGTAACACCTCAAAAGGAGGTCGGCACCTTTCTCTTGAGCAAGAAGAAAAGCCTCCTCTCCATCCGAGTAGCCATGAAGGCGCGGTCATGCGCTGGCCCATGCTCAATCGGAGTGACTTACGTTGGGCACGATAATGCGGAAAGAGAAAACCGGGAAAAATTCGAGACCTTGATCCGGCAGGTGTTGGGAATGCCAAGGAAATCCACTTTTTACGGGCCTAATATTCCATTTGTTTTTTTCACGGAGAATGGCTAAGGGGGGATTCGCTTTTTTTCGGGCCTTTTTTCAATAAGTTCCTTCTGAAAAAGTATCATAGATTTTGTTATAATGTTTTGTTTATTCCAAAGTGCACACCAAAGCCTGAAATTTGAATTATTTACATGGTAATTAAATGTAAAATAATTGTTATAGACAACAATAATCGACGATGTGCACTCTCCCGGCAACAATAATGATCTGAAACAGCAAAATAAATTTTTTTTTATTAATTAAATGTACATTCTACACCTTAACGGAGCGAAATTCATCAATTTGTTTAAACAAATAATTTTTCAGACCTGTTAAAGGCAAAAAATGTCAAAAATTTCGTGATTTTTACTAAATATTATTATACTATTATATAAATTGAGTAAATATATTATTATTCAGTAAATAAATCTTTCAATAATTTTAGTAAAAAATTAATATTGCAGGCCTTGATATATGCGCTTCTGAATAAACAAAACATTATTATAATATCTATAACACTTTGTTAGAAAAAAATTATTGAAAAAAGGCTAGTTTTAGGTCCGAAAAAAGCGAATCCCCCCTTAATAAGTTCAAAACTAAAATCAAAACCTTATGAAATCCTTCTAAGGATTGTGTAAGGTCGTTTTATGTTTACATCTCTCTCTCTATATATATATATAATAAAAAAACTTCATCACGTTGATTCAGTCAACCGGACTCGGATCCAGAAACTTCACCATTAACACGCATAAGAAGTTACACAAAGCGAAACTTCACATGTTCTACCATAGTACCATACTACTTCTTAAGAATGGTACTATGGTTGTACCCACGGGGCCAGAACCAGCTTAGCTCGTCTACTCAATACTTCTTAAATATATAATATGTCAAGACTTATCGTTTTACTTCTTGATGATTTTTCTTCAGACATTTAAGTTAATTTATTTCTGGTAAGTATACTAAAATAAAATATAAAAACTCTACTTATTAAGTCAGTTCAAAAAAAAAAAAAAATTGAATGTTTTCTATTTATTAAAATCAATAATTTAAAGGTGTGCCGGTAAATGTTATTTATATAAATAAAGAAATATTTAAAAACCCCGTTATTTTGCTTCTCGTAAATTATTAAATTCAATAAAACTTCACAGCATAGTGTTTCATTTATTTTATAAAAATCTTCAAGGTAGGGTTAGTCATTCTATTGCTGTATTCTCAATTTTTAAAATAAAAAATGTATCTTAGAATAAAAAGAAATAATACAATTAAGTAAAGTATTGTTCCTCACATTATTGTTAATTCAATATCGTAATGTAATATTGTAATAACGTTATTGTTTTTCAAATGATGAGTTTGCTAAAACTTAAAAATATCAGTTCTTCGCTGATAACAATTGAATAAAACATGTAAAAATTGCGAATTTGACTTCACTGTATATCAGGTTTATAGATAATTCTGTATGTTTAAAAATTTCTATGTATATATTTTTTATGATGATAAAAATAAATAATCATATTTAGTGAATATCTACAATTTTCCATTAAAATTGTGGAAAAATAGACAAATATAACGCCATTGACTGCTTAAAGTGTGTGATTTATTTAATTTTAATTGAATAAAACTTTGCTGTACATTTCTCTGCACGCATAAATATTTTTAACAAACATTTCAAACATATAAAAGCCATTTTGAATTGAAAAATATACAAAACTTGAAATTTTATAATGAAATTTGAAAACTTTCTAATAAACACGTTCTTATTAAAATTCTAATCCCTATACAATAAGATCTTTATAAGTTCCTCTTATCAAATCTTCATAAAATTTTTATAAGGAATTGAAAACTTAACAGACAATATGGCTTAAACATGTTTAAAAATAATGATACGTACTTTCTGATGATCACGTTTAGAATTTTTGTGTGGAACACATGAAGATTATCGGGCGATTATAGTAGAAATCGATGAACTCGGCCGTTTTAGAGCCAATCACGTCAAAGTGGATAATTTAAATTTAAAAAGTTGGTAATTATAAGGAATAGTCCGTAACTCTTATGGAGCCCGAACTTTCCAGTGACTTCGTGCAGTAAAAAGAAAGAGTGGCGACAGTCATTTTCTACCTACTGATATTGCAGGCACATTCGCCCAACTATGGGTTCTTGCTTTAACAAGTCACTACGACGTTCAACCTGAGTGCATCCCGTGATGGAATACACTTTAATGGGAAAATTATAGATATTTTCCGCTGCGTTATTTTCAATGGGCGGTTTCGCTTTTTCCGTCAAATGGTCGGCTGTTTTTTTGGCTGGTTCTTCTACTTTTCCTTCATTTTTTTTTAAACGAAACATAAAATATAAAGAAAAGAAAACTAACACCGAATTTTAGCAACATATAGGAATGAGAAAATGTTGACTGTTTTTCGAAAAATATTGTATCCATTTTCTATTTAACATTTTTAACCGATAAGAGGCACATGTTAATATTGTTCAATTTTCTCCAAACTTTTGGGAAATTAAAAAAAATGTCTTATCGATTTATAGGAGCTCTGTTAATATTTGAAAACATCGCCTAAATAAAGGCTTGTATATCTAAATATCGTTCACGAGTTAATTTTGATATTATTCAATATAGTTTTCAGTCTGAGATTTGACGATAACCTCGAAAAAAATTAATAAAGTAATCACCAAAGTTTGTAAGTTTCAATCAAAAATTAAATTTTTTTTAAACGTTTCAAAAAATCTTCATAATTTTGATTTCAGGCTTTCCTGAAAAAAATGTTAGGTTTCAACATAAGACTTGAGACGAACCCTGAAGATACTTTTGAAAATCTAATTCCCTCTTTTAACTTTGAAGAATTCCATTGAAAAAATGAAATTTTTTAATCACTATTATTAGTCTTAGAAATAAACCTCGATAACTATCGAAATCTGGAAACTTTCTAAAGTTTTGAGCAGGTGATATTCGAACGTGTAAAACGGATTTCTTTCCGCCTTGTAATTATGAATGTATAGCAACATTTATTAGGTATTTCTCTTGAGATCATAAATAATATGCATATTGTAATGAACAATGTTGTTGATTCAATTTCTCGAGCAACCAATCCATCGCATTAGAAAATATGTGCAGTTGAACGCGGGTAATTTGTTGAAGAACGTCTCGTTTCACTCTGAAAATTTCGCGGATCGTGCCAGTAATCGCACTTGTAACAATCGGAGTAATTTATTATAAATTAACTCGAGGAGCGTTCTTCCGTCAGCAAACACGCTTATTTTAAGTACGGTTTTCAAGAGATCCGTTTGAATCTCTCATTAATTATAGTATCTCTCTACTTATGAATTTTTGTAACGCTCATAGGTTTTCGAAAACTGGAAAATGTATATCAAAAATGTTCGATATGGAGTCGAAACTCCGAAATAATTCCTCAAACAAAAATTCAGCAATAAAAAGCAGTTTAAGTTATCACTGATTTAGTTATTCGATAATAACTATTTTCTCGATCCAATGTGGAGCCAATATTTAATAATTAAATCAAGTTCTCTCCTCTTAAATTACATTTATTGAGTTCTTTGTCCAAGCTTTCGACTCTCTTTATTTTGAGTCTTCAGAGTTATTCTCTTTTCTTTCAAATCAAACAAGAAATCCCATCCAATAAAATCTGAATGACTATTGTGTGTCGGTAAGTATTAAACTGATCTCGGATTTAAATATCCACATCCACTTCTATTCCTCCCCTTTTTTATGAATCTCAATATCTCCTCAGAAGCGTAATTTATTTCAAGTCACAACCAAGTCGATTAGGAATAGTGAAATCAAACATCTTACAAATGTGACATACTACTTGTGAACTCTTGGAAAGTGTATAATAAGATGCTTTAGTTATTTAAAATTATTTATTATTATTATTATGTAAAAACAATATTTCGCGAATTTATTTGTATTGTATGACCTTGTCTGTAGTTTATTGTTTTTTAATTCTTTTTGCAGTTTTTGAATCTTTGAATGTTTCTCTTTACCTTCATCATCAGTTTTTTAGGTACAAATATTACCATGTAGATACATAGTTCTTGAATTTCTTGTATTTTTATGTATTTTGCTGAAAATCATTTTTTTATTATCCATTATTTTCTGAAGTTTACTGTAAATTCGTGCGATTGTACGTAATTTTAATAACTTGTTGGGCAAATACTTTCTTCTCGTAAAACAGTTATACTGTTATATTTTGCTGTATTATTATTATTCAAGCTTATGTGATTTCATAACTTTTTTTGTGATATTTTCTAATTTAGAAAAAATCGTAGGCAATATGCATTTTATTGTGAAACAAAGCTCTGGAAAAATTTTAACCTTCCTTTTTTTTACAACACACTTTGCTAATAATTGTGCAAGATTTTTTTGAGTATGAGGACCAAGCTCCGTTTTTTCCCTTATTTAAAAACAACTTTATTATAAAAATGTGAAAGGTTGCAAATAATTGGATCTTTTGGCGTGAATTATTAAAAATCAAAATAGGACTTTCAAAAACTTACAATAATATAATTTTTTTTGACGAGATGATTCCCGGCGTGAAAAAATTCATTGCGATTTGTATTTTTGTTTTTATATGAAGCGAGATTTTTCCAAATACAAACGATAAAAACTTTAAATTTTTTAAATCAATTTGAAATGTAGTTTTAAGAATAGACAATTTTTCAATAGAAATTTTCGACAAACGATCATTTTTTGTCTAACAGTAAAATTTGGAGTTTCGAGAACGCAAAAAAATTTTATGTGAATTCATGAAAAATTGTAAAATACTTTTGCTGTAAAATACTTAATTATTTTCAATAAACTACATTAAAACCTTATTATTTGGAGTTGAGAAAATTTAAACAGTTAATCCTTGGGAGTCTTGATAAGTCAAAGCTACACATTTTCATAACAAAATTGAAATGTTCAAATTTGATAAAATGATGAATAAAAAAAATATACATTTTCCTATTATATTTGATGACATGGCAACAACAGTTCAGTAGTATTTATTAGATTTCGCGACCACAAATTACAAAAGAAAACATGAAAATTCTTGTATAAATTAATTTATACACAGTTTAAAATTGTTAAAATGTAAATATTATTTTTAAATTCATATTCAAATTGTTCAATCGATATTACTTCTGGTTATTGATTATCTTATTTCAAGTAAGACTCTAAATTTTATCGCACAGTGACAATCGTCAGGCTTAATTGAATTTGTTTTTGCGTCATCATAATCGTGTTTTTATTGCAGTTGACGAAGAGTTCATGGACGGTAGCGGTAATTTGCGGACTCGTTCTGCTTCTTACGAGCGGAGCCAAGTGCGAGCGATGGTCGCGTCAAGTCGCGAACAGTGAATGGATACCTCTGACGAGTCCGAAGAGACACCAGATACCCGGTGAAAATGTGGGGCCCGACAGAGCGAACGGCCTTCCAGCGGCGTTGAATCAGGAAGTGCCTCAAATACAACAAATCGCGCTTTCTCCAGCCTTGCAGCTCCAGTATCAGACGCAATTACTCCAATTACAGAGAACCCAAGATAATATATTGAAGCTGCTGTCGCTTCAGCAACAAATTAAAAACCAGCAAATCCAGATTCAGGTAGAGTTCGCACATGATTCTTCAAGTTCAAACTATTTCGAATTCAAATTTTGCAAACTTCTCGAAAATGTTTCTCGTTACATATTTTCTTAGAGATTTGAAACTCCCGCCCTGAAATTATGGAAATTTATCTACTTTCAGAATCAGGGACACGCAGAGAGCGCCCAAAGCGGCGG
This sequence comes from Platygaster orseoliae, assembly GCA_030522825.1. Lineage (NCBI taxonomy): Eukaryota > Metazoa > Arthropoda > Insecta > Hymenoptera > Platygastridae > Platygaster > Platygaster orseoliae. The sequence continues at coordinate 6,644 of JAPYZL010172646.1, forward strand.
CGATTACGAGAAACAAGCGTTGCGCCCGAGTGGCGCTGATGGCACGCATGGAATATCAAGTTCGGATAACGGAGCCTCAGGCGTGCTATCACCACCTACAGAAACTGCTGCGCCCGTTTTCGCGGAGCCCTCGATTGTTTACAAACAGGATTATCCGAGTAACGAGGATGGAACGAACGGATCGCAAGATTACAGACATAGCCACAAAACCCAACAATATGATGCGGGCCACCATCCACCAAAGTACAACATCAATAGTGGCACGCATTACAAAGTATCCAGGGTCCGAAACAAGGACGTGGGCCAGCAAACGCGCGGGCAGAATCAAGATAGCGAGGAAAACGAAGAAGTAATGAACTGAACTGTAAAATTTGTATGTCCTGTGATATTTAGATTAAATTTGATAGAATAAAAAAATTGTTTCAGATCCAGCTGGTTTATGTCCCAGCCGAAACTCTTACGCAAAGAGACCAACCGAAATCTCAAACTCATCTCAGGACACCTCAGAAACTCAAACAGTACCACGAAGAAACTTACCCAACTCAAACAACTCCAAGTCCACAAACTGGAACCACGTACACTCGTGCTTTACTCGAACAAATCCAAAGGGAACAGGACGAAAAAAACAAATTCTTCGAAACAGAGCGACTCAAGGAACTTGCGAGGCTACAAAACGAACGACAAGTATTGGAACAAAACGCTAAGTCCCAGTTGGCTCAACGCAACAAGCAAGAACTGGAAAAACTGGCCGAGGAAGACGAACTTGAAAGAAAAAACCTCGAAAGAATACAAGAGCAAGCTCGAATTCGGGAGCTGCAGAGATTACGGCAAAACGCTGAAAGATCTAAAGTAGGAATTCAATCAAAAAAAGAAACAGGCAGAAAACTTGAATTCGAAAGAGACAATCACGACAAATACGACAAACCCATAGAAACCGAAGAGGAGCCTCTACCAGAAAAACCCAAAATCCAACAAACCAAAACTCATGCCCAGCCTGGAATCGAACAGCAAAATAAACAACACCAGCACCAATCGTCGGTCAGGAACATAAAAAACAACCGGGTCAGAAATAGGTTACGACCCAAAACGAGCCCCAACCGTGATCATCGTGATCAGGAAATCACTACTCCTTCGCCAAACCAGCCCCCACTGGCAGTTTACATGGATACAACTGACTTGGAAACGAATCACGTTAAAATCACAGACTTGTTGAAAATTTTGAAAAATGCTCAAACTATATCAATTGTGGATGCCATAGACTCCGAAACCCCAAACGTCTTCGTCGGTCCCTCAAACCTCAATCCACCACCAAGGTTCATCAAATTTGACCTCCCTTACCTTTCCTCCATCGAAAATAACCTCGTCGATAAGAAAATAGAAAACCTCCCGTTTTTCGTAGCACCAGTTAGCTTCAAGCCTCCGCCAGGTTTCTCCAAAATCCTGTTCCCGGCACCCCATGTAGGATCATTCGTTGTCAATACTCAAGGACCAGATTCAGAAGCTGATGGAACCCACCAAAGTCTTCCGAATTCAAGACTCAGCATCAGACAGAACTCTCCGATCAACAACGAGCAACCAGAGGATACCAAGGAGTTTGAAAGGCCGAAACCGTACTATTCCAAACCTGCTCCATTATTCAGAAACCACAACTTGACGAAAAATCATGGCAGGGTCAGATTCCCGCAGCCATCTACTCACCAAGAAGAGCGGACTGTTCCTCCAGCTGTCACAACCTACGACGACAGGTCTGTGAGCAGGACTGAAAAACCTAAACATAGGTTGACCTATAGTTCTTTGTCACCAACGACGACTCCAACCTACCCTGGACCAAGGGTCATAAACTCCTACAGTTACCAAGCAAACTTTTTGACAAACAGACAGAAAGCTCAGGATCATCAGGACAATTTGGCGAATCACCAAGGTATCAATGAGAATGAGCAGTTAGATGCGCAGCTGGATGTTTCTCAGTTCCGGGAGAATGAACAGCGTCAGCAGCTGAAAGTGCATCCAACGAGGAGAGTCCCAGTGAACTCGGGTTACAATGAACAACTGCAACAGTTTGAGGAAAATCCCGGGGATGTTGACTTGACGCAGTATAGTCTACCAGCGGAGCTTCCGGCGATCTCCCCGCATTTGCCGGGGTTGGTGAACGCTTTGGTGGAGAGAAACGAGACGATTACCGTTGCTACGACTACGTCGACGACGACCACGACGACTGAAGCGCCGACGACGACTTCAAGAAGTAGAGGAAGACAGAGGTATTTTTCATTTTGCTAGATTTTTGAATTTTTAGGAGGTTCCATGCAAAATAGTACGGAAAAACTGTTTTTTTATGTAGGTAAATGCTCGGTAAAGGTTTAAACATTCGTGAACTATTACTATTTTTTCTGCGAATTAAATTACAATTAATTATTTTCACAGTGAATATTTCTTTTTCTGTTACGTAGAGGAAGGCTCACGAATCGAGTTACTACGACAACCCGAAAACCTCCGTCGCGAGTGAGCACAACAGAAAGAGCTCGACGTCCCATTAACCGAGCCCGAACACGACCAACAACGACCACTGAAGCATATCAAGAAGTTGATGAATCCACTGAAGTCAAACTTGACGTTTCTACAGAATACGAACCCGAAAAACGTAGAGGGCCAACTACGAAACCCAAAAAACAGAATAGGAACCAAAATCTAGATTCAAGAACTACTCTGGTTAGCGGAATTAAACTTTTTAAATCGAAAGAAGAACAATAACTTGTTTTTTGATAATTTAAAATTATAATATGAGCACGATCAATATTATTAAAAAAATGTGATCCTAGGTTCTTATCGATTTAATTTATAAAAGTGATTTTACATAAAAATTTCATGGGTAGTAATATCTTGAACTTCATCGTCACCTAATTGTTTATGTAAATTTCATGTAAATATGATACAAGTAGTTTCCAAAATATATTAAGCTCTTTGTTTTTGAAATGTTTATGGGAACAGGTTTGCAAGAGTTAATTCTTTGAAATTTGTAAAATTTTTACCGAATATAAAACCTGTTTTTCGTATCTATAATAATATATTAATTTTTCAATTTAAATCTCTAAGCAGTTTCAGAAATATCTTTTTATCTTTAAACAAATTCCTGTTCTTTTTTCGTTATTACACTCGATTTTTCCAGATCATTCCACAAACCTTATGATCGCTATCATAATTATTTCAGGCCGCGAATCGTGAAAAGACCACGCAACGCCATTACGTCAGTTCACAAACCAGAACCCCTGTTACGAATGCAGATCGCTATTCGACGACGAATTTGCCAACCTACTCTGTGGCAAATAACCCAACGTATCTAATTTCCACTCCCACTCCAACTACTAAAGCGACCTATCAGTTGTCCCCCAAAGAAGAAGAGCAAGTTCGAGAAAATTTGAATGATCAAGGAAACGTGTACAATTACCGAGCACAAACAGAAAGCTCCGTTTATGAATCACCGCAAACAGTTAAAGATTATTCGTATTATCAAACTGACAAAGGAAAAGAACCGATTTATCAACAACCTGAAACTGCTCAAGTCGCAAAATCTGAAGACTTGACCAACGAAGATTATCCTTCAGGTTACGGTCAGGATCAGGAGCAATATGGCGCCCAAGATTTTGAAAAAACGGATATCAAACCAGCAAGAATAAATGCGAGTTTGCAGGATGTTCCGGGAACGAAGAAACAGAGTGATTATTATTATCGGCAAAATAAAGAAGAGGTGAGTTGAGTTCACAGTTCTTGACGTCACACTCCCCACTCTAGATTTTTAAGACCTCTGCATCTCCAGCAGTTCTCAATTAATTGATAAATGAAAAAATACATGTACATTTTTTTTTCAGTTATCTAACAGGCGTATATATTATATATATATAACAGAATTTTTTCGTCAAGTTTCCTATTGTAAGTTCTAAGAGTCTTATCACGGACTCTGTGCCTTCTAACCGGTTTTTAATTGATATACGTTCGATGATGAAGTGAACCTACTCTACATTTCTCAGATCGGTGCTCGACGAACAGTTCCCAGCACTACTCGAGAACCTCTCATCAGGACAAGATCCCGAACTAGACCCGTGACACGGATTCAACAGGAACCGGAAGTTCAAATCCGCCCCAACGGGTCCGAGGAGGAGTACGTTCGCTTCAGTGCCGTTAATCAAGAAACAGACGACGACCCTTCCTACGTCAACCGTCAAAACCAGCAAGTGAAGAAAACTAGAGCTCGACCTCAGACGAACTATAACCCAATCATACAAACTGACAGTCAAGGCTACGTTCGTATCAGGACGCCAGAACGTTACGAAACGAAAACGCTGCCTTCTGCGTACACAACGTCCGTCAGAAGCGACGAACCCGAGGACGATTCGGTCGGAATATATCAACCTCAGGTTGAGCAGGAAGATAAATACTATGTAGCCATTCCTTATAGGCAGAATCCAGTGAATCAGGTGACTTGATGAGGTTTTTGACAGCCCCCTTACTCTTATCAATCACTTTCAGATCAACAGTCAAAAACTTGTCATGTTCTTTCAGCAATACGTCCAAAAATATGCACTTCCAGTTCAAGAAGAATCATTAGACGATAATGACCAAGGTGAATTAACGGGTCACATTCCTCGGAAGTACAAACTGACAGTGCCATTATCAGGGAACATAAGGTATGAATTTTGTCAAACGTGTTTTTACTTATTTTTTACTGGCCCATTTGCATTATATAGATGAATTAACTGATTTAATGATTTCCTCTTCAGGACGTATTCCACACAAGAACCTTACCCAGACATCAACGGCGCTGAAAGTCAATGGTCCACAAAATTGCTACCAGCTACGACTTACAACAAACTGATAAGACATTCCGAAAAATCTGAGGATAAAAACTTGAACGAGCTTTTCGAGACGACTTCAACACAGCCAGAAATGGTTAATGCCGTTCCGGTGATGCCAGTTCAAAATACCGAGCGTGATCAGCCAAGCGAAAGTATTGAAACAAGCTTGAGTAACTTCGGTGACAGACAAAATGAGACTTCTGGAATCGTAGAAACGACGACAGACGTTGCTGTTAAGAAAAATGATCTGGAGTCGAACTCAAATGAGACTCAAGTTGAAGATAAAGTCGATAGACCAAGAATCATTAAGGTAAGTGCAGTCGATTAAAATATAGTTGTAAGGTCGCAAGATCTATCTATTCTGCATAACATGGTTTGTAATTATGCGTGAAATTGCTTGGGGATCACTTTTCGATCTTCGTTTTAGCCTATAGAAGAACCTCCATGAAGACCTTAAAAATGTTTCTTTTACATCTGATAGAGATCTGTAGGTACTCTTCTAGATAACTTTTCAAATTCCAGAACAAACACAGAAGGAAACGGGTTCGCGTTCGCGTTCGTCCAATTAAAGACCACGACATGGCCGAATCTCAGCACCGTGACAATTCCTTCAACTTGCTATCGAATTCTCCAGCAAGACCCGCGGAAATGATGAAAATTTCACCATCGAAACAGGAAGACATAATGAACGACGTTCCCAGAGAAGTCATCAATGGACCACCAACTTCAGACAACTCTCCATACCCAAACGACTTAACTACTGAAATTCCTACTTCCTCCCAAGGTTTTGAAGAAAAAATAACAACCCCAGAAACCGAAATCACAACGGAGAACTATTTCTCCGGAGAAACTAACAACCCAAGCACGGAAGAAACAATGACAATGACGAATCAAATCAATTTCGAAGAAATGACAACGACCATCTTTGAAATTCCAACAAATTCAGAAGAAAAAACAGCAAAGGATGAAACGGAAAATAAGGAATTTCCCACAGAAACACCGGAAAATATAGAGAAAAGAGAGTTGGATTTCACGAAGGGTAACTTTAAGGGCACTGATATTTTTTCTCGCCTTTCTCAAGATTTAAGTGAATTCCAAGATTCGAGGAAAAAAGAGGACCCAGCTCCAGATAACCACCCAAAAAATCATCGAACAAAATGGACCGAAGTACGTTACCCAACGGATCGATCGATTTTAGATTACGGAAAATATTATGCAAATAAAGCTGAAGATACGACTCAAGACTCACGAAACAATACCAAACGAATTTCTAGCGTGATGACTTATAGTGATGACTTTGCAAATAAAAAATCATTGTCTGAATACGTCAAAGATATATTTGAGAGCATTAAAGTCGACAGTTCGTCATCCAAAGTCAAAAACAAAATGAAAAACGTCGATAGCGAAAAGCTAGACTCGACAGATAAAAGCTCCGATGATCGTCAAGATATTGAACGAGCGAATGACGATGATTCTGGAGATTCGGTTACGACGACTCCGACATTGACCACGACGACAGGGAAATTCCACAGGCTCGGTCACAGTTCAAGGACGTCGACGGTCACGAGGGTGTCACAAATGACAGAAATTTGTTACAGGGGAAAATGCGTAATGAGCAGACCTAAAAGAGATAGCGACGCGTGATGAAAAAATGTTAAAAGCCGTTGTTTCGTGTTGCGACTGAATAATATTCTTGTTACCGACAGTTACCTACGTTCTAGCTCTGACACGGAACATTTACCTACTGGTTTTGTTAAATTTTTTCTTCTAATCATTGCAAATTTTAGGCAATCTCCTTTTATCTCCTGCAGTTTTCAAGTAATCAAGAAGATAAAAAAAACGTGTCTATTTTATTGAAGTTTTTTATCGGACTAATATACTGGAATTTTTTCGTCGTATTCCACGATGTTTTATAGAGTGATTGAACATGACCAGAGCATATTTAAAGTAAAGAAGTTCCGCAAAATTTTTAAACAATGTTTCCTTTTCCATGTTTGCGAAATTGCAATATTAAGATACGACAAATATGGTGAAGGAAATATCATCTTAGAGTTTCGCGAGAAATCTACATTTTTCGGGTGCTCAGGTCATGTTCAATCACCTTGTACTTCAACTTTAGCACGTTACGTTTGTAGACTGTTGCCGATACAATTTATTAAGTCTTGACTTGAACAATTTCGTTGAAATTTGAGCTGAAACGTTCATTCTTGTGGATACGAGGAATTTCGCGTCAGATGCAACATGGAACAACTGGATTTGCATGTTGTATTTATTTTGGTTTCTGAATATCAAGGAATTTTCTGCATAGAGAGGGTGCAGTTTGAGTGATTTTTTCGTACGTTTATTTCCGAAAGTTTTATATTCACGTGAATACATTTTTTTCTTACTTCAATTTTTGCAGTTTTGAGTTTGCATGCGTGAAACATTTGGATGATATCGAGTGTCTTAGAATTATTTTTCCCTACGAGCGTTTGTTGTCGATTAGATTATTTAAAAAAAATTTAGTTTCTGATTCGCAGGAACAGCGTATTATCATTTAAAGTTGACCTACTTTTAATTGCATATTTAAGAAGTTCTAATGTCGAATTTGGTTCAAATTCGTCAAATCGAAAATTTACATTATAGTATACGCGAATGACTGAAAAAGAAAAGGAACATGAGCGAATTTTAATTTAACGATCTAATTGTATGAATAAACATCAAACGTTTACAAGAGTACGTGTATGATGATGTCATTATATACAGAGTACACAATATCATGCAAGAATATTATGCATTTTTTACGTGATTTCTCAAGAGATCATAATTTTTCCCAAGTCTTGATTTTTGTTAATAATGTACATGGTTTGTAATTTGTTTAAGATATACTCCAGTATAAGGTATTTTAAGAATAATGAGTGTTTTTTTTACTGACCCCCCTTCTTTATTTTCAATCATATTTAATGTCACCGAAAAGGAACTTTTATCACAAACTAGGACATTTGTTCGCAAACTTGCAATGTTGATTATAGATTAGCTCACCGCTGAAACACTGAATTGACCGCCTTGAAAGTATCTGAAGAAACATCTGAAAATCAATGCCAGGCCTAATCTTGAAGTTCTAATTATAAAAATCCTTAGATAATGTAGTCGTGTATTTTTATGAACACGAATTTATTTATTTTAGACACTGAAAAATCTTCTATTCTTAGAAAACTCATGATTTCTCTAAAATTAATGAAGGATACCAAAATTTTTTAAACTCGTTCGAGAAACGTTTCTGAAAACTCTTCATAATTGAGTAAGGGATTTTGGAAAGGTATAAAGATTTTAAATTCATGAAACATTACAAATTTTTAATTGTTTGAATTCTGAAATGTTGAATTTTTCACAATATACTGTGAGATAATATTGTTATAAAATCATGCAAATTATAGGTTGACCTACTACTGAAATATAAAATTGACCAATTTAAATTATATATCTGAAGAATTATCTGAAAATCAATATACTACTTAATCATTCAGAATTCGATTGCATGCTTTTGTTACCCTATGAAAAAAACGAAGGTATATTTTATTTAAAGATTTGTTATCCCAGGCGTGGGACGCTCTAACTTTTAATTAATGAACATCGATCACGTGCTTCAATTCACATCGTGTCTGAATTATTATCGGTCTCGCGGGAATGGGGTTCCCCTGAAGAGGGTATCAACATCGTTCATCGATCCGAATTTGATACGTCACCATTTTTCCAGATGGCGTTTAAATAATGTCAGTGGTGTGGGGATTAAGAAATTTTCGAAAACTGACCTCTCCCCATGTCATTAGAAAAATTTACATTTGGAAATCGAAAATTTTACTCTCTGTTTTTTGCTCTGTCAAAAACCTAATTATCCGTGATTTTCGTGAAAAAAAGATAGTTTTACGTTATTTTTTTCAAATTTCTGAAATATAATACTACATCTCTCGTTCAAGTTTTTTTCGGAGTATTTTCAAAATTATGTATAGAAAAGATTTTGACGTATAACCTGAGACACACTATACTCCCCATGTACGAAATGTTAATTTTAAACAATTTTCTCTCGAAACCTATGTTGTAAAAAATTATAAAATATTCATCCCGTAACTTTTCAGAAACATTCATAAGAGCTTTCGTTTGAAATATTGCATCTTTCAGAAAGTTTTCAAAAGTCTTTCTAAAATGTGTACTGCAACATTTCTAAAATCTAAAATGTCCGCCAGAATTTCAGAATTTTTAGTAAGCCTTAGAAACCTTTCAAAAGTTTTCGTACATTTTTTGAAAATGTTTCATACATCTTTCAGAACGCTTACAAGAAACATTACTGAAACGTTTTAAACATGTTTAAAGAAGGTCAAAGAAAATTATAAGTAAAAGTTTTACTGAAAATATTTCAATTGAAACATTTGAAATGGAAGATATCAGAATCTTTCCGAAATAAGCATTACTGAAACATTTCACATGAAATGAGTCAGATATCTTACAAAACAAACATTGTAAAAATGTTCAATATAGACGTTTATAAGCGTATACGAAATGTTTCAATTTAATTGTTTTGTTTCGAATTGAAACGTTTCACTTGAAAGCAATCAAAAATATTCATGAAGGTCTCAGCATTGTTGCTGATGAAATATTTCAAAATATATTTATCGGATAATATTTCTTTAGAATCTTTCATAAGAAAGGTTATAAACACATTTTATACATCCTTTGATAGAAACATTACAAAAGAATGATTTTTTAAAAGCTTTCGAGCTGATTGGGTCATGACGTGTAAAGAGAAAATCGTATTCTCAAAATTTCAGGAAAACTATAAAAAATTTGTCAAGTTATCACCGAAAGTTATCTCAGGATACCTTGCTCGACCCTTGAAATTCTTGGTCTCTACGCCTTTGATTCCCGCGCCCACCCCCAAGCCACCAACACGAAAGCCAAACTTTTCACTACCAAGACCCAGATTTCTTAATCAAATTTTACCTTTTCCCAAAGTTTGAGAGCCTGGAAAAAAACTCAGGGCAAGGCTCAGGACACGTCAGGTCAACAGGTGACGAGGGTTGAGCTACAAATCTCTGAGCGAGGGGTGGAAAGGCGCTGGGGTGAGAATGTTTGCGATAGCAACGCCATCATGAACCCACCCCAACCCCCGTTTTCGGTCTTCAGTCGTAGCGCACGAGTCCTCGGAAAAGGGCCGCGATTCACCCCGAGAGAGAACCGTGGCACAATGTCTGCAGGCGGCGAGGGGTCTCCGAATAACGCCGCGAACGAAAAGGATCATTGCTTCAATGACGTAGACGAATTTTGTCTGAGTGACAGTGACAGGTTGTCGATGACGGGGGGCAGTGGGGAAGGCATCAGGCGCAGGAAAGTCATTCACGCGGCCAAGGAAACCCTCAACAAAGGTGAGGGTTTTTCTGGGTGGCGGAGGGGATGTTATGGGGTTAATGGCCCACTTCGTGACCCTTGTGCCAGGGGGGTGGAAGTGGTTTTTGGGACGTTTCGAAAGTCGATAGGTTTCTTTTTGGATTCAGGTTGTTCCGAATTTAGGGTTGGAAAAATATCAGTAAGGAGGTGTAACGGTTACTGACCCTTTTCAGACTTTTCATTTATTATCGACCAAAATTTTCATGCACGTTCAAACTACGTTGAGGTTTCTCTTCTCTAAATTTCGTATTCTGAATCTACATGTCGGAATTCCAAAATAGTGACACATATTTTAATTTTCTTTTACTGTTTCGTATTTTCATCTGATACATGAAATTTATCAAATTACATCAAACTTTGTTTTTCTTGTATACAACTATCAAAAATTATGTTAAATTTTCAATTAACAAAAAAACTATATCATCATTAAATTTTCTCACTAATTTTTTGAAGAAAATAACTTTCATCAATTGTTTTGTATTTTATATGAAACTTCTGTACCGATGTATGAAGTTTACAATTAGGGATAGAAAAATATCAATTAGTATCAGAAAAGTTTTGGCATTACTGATAGTGATATTTCTAGATACACTCATCAATTTTGAGATTTCAGAAATAAAGACACTGATTGAAATAATGTTTTCAAATCGCTTAATTTTCGCCTCAAGATGAATGTTTAACAATTGCTATCGTTTATTTGATGATAGCTTAAAAGTTACTGCAAATTGAAAAACTCCGGGTAAAGCTATAATGTAGAAAAATTATAAAAAATAATATAAAAAATTCTATGCTTCAGTGGAAAATGTTTTTTTTCTTCCAATTCAACTTTTTTTCACTTAGCTGTGCTCTTTTGAAAATTCCCGATGTGCACTTCTAATTTGTTATCTATAAAAACTACAAAATGTTCTTTAGTTGTTTGAAATAAAATTATTTTTTATTACAAAATTATACAAGTTTGAGTAAAACAATAATGTGTGTAAAATAAAAAAATTTAAGGCTCAGGTGGAAAATGTTACTTTTGTTCCCAATAAATTGGCTTTGAGAATTTGAAAAGACTTTGAGATTGTATGAGAACATGTGGAAATTTTGGAGATTTTAAAAAATTTAAAAGATTTAAGGTTTGATGGGTTTTCAGGTATTTAATTGTTTTTTCGTGTTCTATGGAAATTTTTTGATTGTATATATAATATTTGAGAAATTTCTAAGGATTTTGGAATTTGTATTCAAAAATTGTTGATGGTATAAAACTTCCTTTTTGACTTTCCTTGAGATAATGTGAGATTTTTGTGTTTTAAATGTAAGCAAAAAATTGCTAAAAACAATGAAAATTTTATAAATAAGAATTTTTTTATTTTTCCAATTTTTCCAAATCTCAAATAACTTGAGAGTACATTTAATGTAATACAATCTGTTAAAATCTCTCCGAATTTCACAAATATATACGTCAAACTTATTGAGATTAATCGTAATCTTTTAATACTTCTTCAATTTTTCGAATTTCGAATAAAAAACAAACAATAATTTTGTAGTATATTTTCGAAGAATTTTATAAAAATTTTTTGAGATTCTACAAATGTTTTAAATTTTATATAATTATCAAAATTTTTTACATTTTCCAATGTTTTTTAATTTTTCAAAATTTCAAACCTTATACGAATTGTTCAAAACTTTCCAAATTTCATGAAAATTTGTCTAACCCATGAAGATTTTTCGTGATTTTTTGATACTTTCTGAATTTTCTACCTTTTTATCAAAAAGTTGAAAACTTCATGCATATTTCAAAAAAGTATAATAATGAACACTATTGACAAAATTAGTTAAATCGTATATTTTCTTTGATATACTTCTTCCAAAATTACTTAGGTTTTATAACTTCCCAAAGTTTTTTCAAAATTTCAAGCATAATACAAACTATTCAAAACATTTCTGATTCTTTGTGATTTTTTGTAATTTTTTGATACTGCTCAAACTTTGTAAATTTTAATTAAAATATGAAATAAACTTTATCATGTACACTTTCAGAAAATATGATGAAGACTTTCTTTTGTAACTTAACTTTTGGAAGCTATCGATGTTTTTCAAAGTTTTCAATGTTTTTTAAATTTTTTAAAACATTCGAAATTGAAAAAAAGTGTTCTTATACTCAAGATGCTCGTAATTTTTCATATTTTTTAAGTTTTTTCAGATTCTTACGAAAAATTCAATAGTATAACTGTACTTATTTCAAGAAAAAATTAATAATAATAATTTCATTAAAAAAAATCGGGATAAGCCGGTTTGGATTTTAACTATAAGTTTTTACAGAAAACATTAATTTTTAGTCTAAAACCCTTGACCAGGATTAACGTATTTCCATTTATTCCTAAATAAACGATAATAAAATAAAAAATAACAATTTTTTCTCATACATTCTATAAAAAGTTTTTCATCACTACGGAAGATAAACCTTCATAAATCTTACTCACCGCTTCAATTTCAAGCACATTTTTTTAAAACTAATTTCACACAAGAAAAGTCCTACAAATACGTTTTCGAGGCGTGGAAAATTCCATGAATACTATCCAGTAGAAAATTTTAAAAGCAAGCATTTTCTCGTCTTTGAGAAAATGGGTTGATAAAAAGATCATCTTCGTCATGTTTTTATACAACCATACATGATTCTCAACTGTAATTTTTTCGTATACAAATTTCATTATAAAAAAATGAAAAATATATATAGTACAAAATAAATATGTGGACAAATTAGATTTATAGTGTAGTATATATAAGAAAAAGTTTAAAAAATACTCAATATATATATCGAAAATATTGTACACTTAAAAATATTAAAAATCGAAACAAGAATTTTACAGTTTGTATAGCGGAAAATTTTGGCGGTCGAATACTTCTGCATTTACGTATTCTCTGGTCAGGAATATAACATAAATTCATGCATAACCATTTTCGACGAAATAAATTTGAAACTTATATTTTTCCGATAAAAATCATGTATGAAATGGCCACATTTAATCGATTTTTCTGGAAGTGTGCTACCATAAACGTGTTTTAAATATTCATGTGACGGTCATTTTTTGGTAAACGTTCATTGATTGCTCGATAACCAGGGCACGTTTCAACTGCGGTCTGTAAAAACGGAATTCAAGCTCGAGATTTTTCGGTTAGAAAAGTTGTTGGAACGAAATAAAGGTTTTGTAACAACAATAACAACGTATGTCAATCATTTTGACAAGTAAATTACCTATTATTTTTTTTAGTCGGAAAAATATATGATATATTCCATAAGTTTCATTGGGAGAAGTAAGACATTTTTCACTTTTGCGATTGATTTCAGTTATGTTTCGAAATTTTGAAAAACGCACTTCATAATAGTCAAACTCATAAAGTATAAAATAAATTATATCTATCGTATATCATTACGAAGGTTGCGATCCAACCGGATTTCATAATATTATTTTTATTCTCAAGTAGAAATTCCATGAACTCCAAAATTATTATTGAATGCTAAAAACATAAAACCTTAACTTAAAAATAATAATTTTTATTTGTGTGAAATCACTTCCTTCGTTTTTTTCAACTGCATTTATCACAGGAGGAAGAATTTTGTTAATTCCCCAGAGGAACTTTATTCAGATTTCTCGTGATTCTAATTTGCGTATAAAAAGGTAACACTTTGAAACGCAAAATATTCCGCAATCAACAAAACGGTATTTGTATTCAAATGAGGATTACATAGCGTTTCGATGCTTGAATCACAATCGAGTTTAATTTATCGCAGCTTTTCAAGTGCGAGAATAATATTTGAACGACGCTTTCCTAATGGACTCGTCGTCAAAGTTGCATTCTAGCCGAAGCATGTCTATAAAATCACGGTATTCATGCATTATTAATGTTAGTCATGATTTTACGGTGGTAACAAATGGCTCGAGGATGGAAATTTTGCTTTCAATAAAGTACGGAAAATTGGAAATATGTGAAAAACACGAAACCAAGAAAAAAATCAAATTTTTTTAGGAATACTCTCGCAACTTTCATTATTCGGAAAAACACACGTGAGAGTGTTTAAATAAAAAAATATTGTTTATTGCAAATATCGTGATTTGCGATAAATTTGTAGACGTTTAGTATCTAAAATGTTAGGGTGTGATTACCAGTATCATCCCTTCAGAAAGACAATACAATTTAAAGCTCTTCACGTTGCCACCTTCGCGGGACTCCAATATATGTACTTGTAATAGTGAAGTACACTTCACTGTACTTCACTGGATAGCCGAAAACGGATAAGAAATGACCGCGTTTCGCGAACGTAGTTGTGACCCATACGAAATATATATCGTTTAGAGAATTATTCTTAACTTTCGATTAGCAAAGATTTATTAAAAAGGTTTTCATAACTCCCAGTCATCAATATTCGAAAATTTAGATGTAGTTATACATATTCTTAGAAAAATACAGGAAATTGAATGTCTAATAGTTATTTGTATATCTAGGTGCTCAATTATGACGCTTTGCGCTGAGATATACATCTAACTTTTTATATCACGTGGCCTGTCACGTGACCGAGTCACGTGACCTGTGAGGGCGTTTTACACATTGCCCAACACAATGTGAAATTTTTGCGTTTTGCGTTTTGCGAAAAAATATTTTTCATAGCATTGTTCGAAGGACTGAAAATTTGTACAGGAAAAAGAGGAAACTAACTTGTAAACTCTTGTTCGATTAAAAAACTGTCAGAAACAGAGATTCGTAACCGAGAGCAAAGAATGCAATTAGTTGCAATGCACATATTGATTAAACATATTGATTAAATAGATAGTTGTGAGGAAATGAAATAATGGTTTAAAATATTTTTAACTGTATACGAAATTTATTATGTAGATAATGGAACGATATTAATTCTATTGGATGCAATTCGACGTCGAAATCAATATGACGCTTTGGATAAAGTCAATATCGAAGATACAGAACCATTCGTTGTTATGTAATAGAAGAAGAGGTTCGCAAGAAAGGCTCATGAATTGTTTTTATCACAGTCGTGGAAACGTCCCAGATAGCAAAACGTTTGAGTCCATTTCGGGACAATCCTATGCAGTCCATTTGAAACGTATCTATTGCATGCATAGATACATCATTTTATTCGGATCTCGAGAGCATTCAATGATTTGCCTGCATTTTCATGCAATATTAACGCCAATACGTACTGCATTTAATTCATACATATCTACAGCTTTCTACCGGT
>JAPYZL010172649.1:0-13485 GCA_030522825.1 Platygaster orseoliae
TATCATTTTTCACAAAACTCAAAATCAAAGAAGATATTCGAGTTTGAAATTTAACCAATAAACGCGATCTTACGAGGAGTGGGGATGAAAACCACGAACTAAAATCTACCAAAATTTTCTGCATATTTTTCTGAGTAGAAAAGTCCTTTGCAGTTTTTCAAAAAACCCAAAATCAAAAAAGATATTCGAATTTGAAATCTGAGAAATCTGATTGGTTGAAACTTTCAACTCGAATATATTTTTTGATTTTGAGTTTTGTGAAAAGTGGCAAAGGACTTTTCGACTCAGAAAAATATAGAGAAAATTCCAGTAAATTTTGGTCAATGGTTTCTATCCCTACTCCTTGTAAGAGCGTGTTTATTGGTTAAATTTCAAACTTGAATATCTTTTTTGATTTTGAGTTTTGTGAGAAATGGCAAAGGAAAAATCATCTTAGAATTTCACAAACTATAATCCTCTAAAATAGTAATTGTTGACTTTGGGACACCCTGTATATTATATTAAACAAATAAAATATTTTTCTACAAAGTAAACCATCACAGCAAGAAATTGTTAAACAAGTATAGTGCAAAAAAAACTGCGGCTAAAAATTAATAAAACGTATGTAATACGATAAATCAAATTAAGTATTCATGAAAAATACATACGAAATTCATACTTATGAAGCTCATATGACACTTGCATGACGGCAACTTAACTAGAGAAATTATTACCATTGACGAATGTTGAGGAAAATAAATTTATATTTATGACAAATGAATTATCATTCAAAATTCTCATGCACCGCATATTAACATGCAAATTGGTTAGTACGCTCGTACTCACAAGATGCCTACACCTAATTTTTTCTCAAATGTTAATTACACTGTGCAACACAAATTTTGATATCGGAATGTAGAAGCAAAAATGAAATCTACTTAAAGATTCACGTGTCTCGGGCTTTTGCTAAATTAGGTCGCAAAAACGATTGATTCAACAATTTGTTTCATCTTTTTTCTCTTTTTAGCACATTGCTCGAATAAGTGTGTCCTTCTTGCACTTCAAAGTTTAAATGGAAAGCTTTATTGACCTAATTTCTTGAAACCCTGAGACACGTGTGTCTTAAAATTAAGGGTACATTACATTTTTGCTTCAATTTCCTGATATCAAAATTTTTATCTGAAATTTGTCGCACAGTGTTATTGGGAAAGTTTTTTAAATTAATAGAAATCTCTAAAAATAATCTTTTCATTATCAGATGTCTCGATAAAAATTTTGATTTTCTATACAAATAATTTAATAATATCGAACCTTTTTTATGTTATTTGTCAAGAAAATACCGATTTTGCTAGACGTATTTACCCTTCTCAAAAATAATCATGTGCAGGAATATAAAACTATTGAGATTCTATTTTATTGGAGTGATTTTCAATAAGAAATCGAAACTTGCCAGTCGATTGAATTTTTATTTTTTCTTACTTAACTTCCTCATGAATTAACGTGTTTTTTATAAATTATAAAACCGAATTTTGCAGTCTGATGTCATTCAGATGACATCAGACTGCATCATTTGTCGTGTATTCAGAAATGAATGAAGCTTCAAGTCATTAACATTTTCAATAATAATAAGGACATCATGAATTTGGTATTATTTTACAATTTTTCTAGCTTTTTCCTATGTTATATTATAATACTATAGCGATACAATTTGATGATAAAAGTAGTGTAAATGATTCAGGCTGAGGCTGTTACCTTGAAAGTTTGGAGCATTCTCTATTGTTAACGATCCGAATTATTAAAAGGTGATGTAATCAATCTAGGGTTCTCTACTGGCAAGATAACGGACTCGGCTGCAGGTTGAAACAATTAATTTGACAATACAGCATATATCAATTTTTTTTGGAGACTACTGTACATATATGAAGAATTAGAATTTTCTCTTTACTTCTTCATTAATGCACATAAACGCTATCAAAACTATATGGCCAGCACCAGTTGCAGTGCCGTAACTTGAATCGTTCGGCGTTGTTGTATTCACCATGATACAGATAAAAATTCAGGTGTAATGTGAAGTGGGGACACACACTGCATACTGAGAAAAAAACCTAGTAATTTGTACTATAAATATTGGAAAAATTACAATATTCGAGGAAAATTGACAGTAGTAATTTTATTTGTCATATATTCTAGGGATTTATTTTTACCATGCAATCTAGTAAAACGTCAAATATCGCAAATATAAGTTGATATACAGTAAAAAATGCTGAACATATTGTATTTTTTACTTTCATAAATAACAGTTACAAATATAGAAGATATGGGAAGTTACTTTACATGATCATAATTTCTACATTTTTTCATAACTATTATGATACAAGAGTTTCACTATAAACAGCTACCACTACTATAATATATGCCAATTACTATAATGAATAATACAATATTGTATATAGTCAAATTCACTAAACAGTGTGTTTCAAATCCTCATATACAAAAAAAAAACGGCAGATTCCTTGCAAAAGTTGAAAATTTTTTTCCCTTGCCATTTTTCATAAAACTTAAAATCAAAATAGTAATTTTAGTTTGAAATTCAAACAATAAATGCGCTTTTTCCACAAGTACGGATAAAAATCACTGGCCAAAATTTAACCAAATTTTCTCAATATTTTTCTGAGTCGAAAAGTAATTTGCCACTTTTTACAAAACTCAAAAGCAAAAAATATATTTGAGTTGAAAGTTTTAACCAATCAGATTCGTTAAATTTAAAACTATAATATCTTTTTTGATTTTTATTGAAAGTGGCAAAGGACTTTTTGACTCAGAAAAATAAGGAGAAAATTTTGGTAAATTTTTGTCAGTGGTTTCTATCCCCACTCCTCATAAAAATGCGTTTATTGCCTTCATTGGTTAAGTTTCAAACTCGAAAATCTTTCTTGATTTTTAGTTTTTTGAAAAATGACAAAGGAAAAATTGTATTCAATTTTTGCAAGGAATTTTCCCTTTTTTTTGTATACGAGAATTTGGCACATCTTTTATTTCTTATACGCTATTATTACTATATTCTTTAGTAAAAAGTACTAGATTTTTCTCTCCGTGAAAAAATGAAAGTATTTTGGATGATCAAATCCCAAATTCCATCAATGGAATTTAGGATTTAATCATCCAATACTTTACCATTTGCAGTGCTGCCGTTTGGTGCAGACTCTACCGCTTTGTGTGCACTCAACACAAATATAGAACAAATATATCAAACACAGATATAGCCAAAATTGTGAAAATATTGTTCCCTACATTTATTTCCATAATTTGTTAACGTTTTTTTAAGATTGAAAATTTTGAAACAGTTTTTTATTGCCTGAAAATTTGAATTATAATTTTGTTGGACAAAAATTTAAATTATATGCGATATACAGGAGTGTACCAAAGAGAAATCCAATATTCCTTTTTGAATTCTAAGTCTAAAAGTCTTAAGCTACTTTTTGCAAAACTCAAAATCAAAAAAGATGTTCGAGTTAAAAGTTTTAACTAAATTTCTCATATTTAAAACTAGAATATCTTTTTTGATTTCCAATATTTCCTTAAAAAGGAAATGTTGGGTTTCTTTTTGGCACAGGGATTTTGGTACACTTTGTATAATGTAAATAAACGTGAAAAGTTTTTTTCAGAAAAATTAGTCGAAATGTTACAAACTCATAGAATTTTTGTATTTTTTATGAGTATATATCAAATAAATGTACTTGTGTAAATACTTTGAATATTCAACTTTAAAACAAGAAATTATAAAATCACCCTAGCAAAGTTATAAATAACATTTTTATATATTATTGATTAACATATATTATATAATTATATTGTATATATTTTATGTATATTATTTATTATATATATATATAGTTAATAAATATAATGATATTGTACGTTAATATTATATATTAATAAACATATATTTTTATACTAATAATTAAAATAATAAATTATAATAACATTTTTTCTCAATCACATTTGATAAAAATATGAGTTACATGAACTCTCATACAAGGTTCATACAAAATTCATAAAATTTCAGATATCTTATTATGACACTTATATGGCGGCTATTTTGCTAGGTACAGTAAAAAAAAAAATTGCAAATATTGTTCTTACCAGTGTTAAATTCGCAACCCAAAATTGAAGATCTTTCTCGATGCACAAAAGCCAACAAAATTTTTAATTACGTTCAATTCAAAACATAAAAATATTGAAAACACACGTGATTTTTTATGTGATGAATGATGAATGGAAACAATTGCAAATTGCCAGTTCATGTGCACAGTATATATATATATACCTATATCTGGTTACAGAAGTACAGTGTTACCAACTGATTAATTTAAAAACAGTCTGCTCGTTAAGTTTTGTTTTCAATACAATTGTCACTGATTGTCACTTTTCGAGTTGACGCGGTTTCAGTGATTTTGTGTAATTTATTTAAGCTTTCGCGAGCATTTAAAAAAGTTGAAAAATAATTCAAACTGAATTGATTTTCTGCTGTTTCTCTACTTTTTGTAAAGGTATGTACTGAATTCTATATTTCTTATGGATTAACCAAGTTTCGTTGTTGAACTATCGAAGTTCAGCTTTTAATCAAATTTTGCAATGTCATATTCGTCGGTTTTTTTATATTTTAGAATTGAACGATTTTAGGTCTAATAGAATTTGACGTTTGAATCATAACTCGATTTATTATACATTATTTTTCAATAATTTTATTTTATATTTGTTTATTTTGGCCCTGGGTATGAACATAACCTAATATTTCAAAACTGTTTTTTCAATTTTGAGTTTATTATGCTATTTTTTTTTTCGATGACTGCAGAACTTAAATTCGTGTGGAAATAGACAAAGTCTATAAAAATTATATAGACTTTTTTATTTAATTATTGAATTGGAAAATGTAAGTGTTATAAATTAAAAAGTTATTTCTATTTGGGGCATTGAATTTTAATTTTATGAATTAAGCGTTGAAGAATTTTTTTTCATGAAAAGTTTTTGATTGTTAAAAATTAGGAATTCATAAAATTGTTGAATCTGTTGTTAATTTAAATAAAATTTATTTTACAGAATTATTATAAAAATTTACATTCAAAACTACAAATTTTTATTTTTAACTTGAACAATAAATTATTATATATCTCATATTTTAAATTCTTAAAATTTACAATTTTTGTATTTCTAATTACATATTGTGCAAAATTTGATTTGAAATTAAAACTTAATATTTTTTTTGGTTGAATTACACTTGAATACATTTTTTTTATTTTAGTGATGAATGCAATTTCTTAGGTAGAAATATAGTAACAAAATTTAATATGAAAGTTTGAAAAAAAACTGTTTTTTTCTTTGGTTTTTCTTTGATCATGTACTAAATGAAAAAAAAATAAATTTTTATTTTTTAACTTCAACAATAAATTATAATATTTTTCATATTCAGAATTCTTCATCACAAATAAATATAAACTAAGATTAAATTCTTAAAATTTAAAACTTTTTTATTTCTAATTATAAATCGTGCAAAATTTGATTTGAAATTAAACTCAATTTTTTTTTTTTTTTTTTTTAATTATATTTGAATACATTTTTTTATGTTAATCATTAATACATTTTCTTATAAAAAAATACAATAACAAAATTTAATATGAAACTTTAGAAAAAAACTGTTTTTTCTTTGTTTTTTCTATGATCATGTTCTTAATAAAAAAAAATTCCATTGCAAAATTGGTAAATAATTCGACTTCAAAATTGCAATTTTCCTACTTCAATCTATGATTTTTAGATTCCAGTAGAAAAAAATTGTATATTTAAAAATTATATGACTAACACAATATTCAACTCATGAAAATGAACATTTTTGCAAAGCTTATTTTTGTATTACAATTTTCCAAAATTCCTAAATTTTGAAATATTTATATCACATCGAGTTACTGAATCGAATTGCTGCAAATTATAAAATTTCAACATCTGAATCTCATCAAAATTTCTAAAGTGTTTTTACATTATCATTAAAGCAATAAATGATTGATAACCTTTCCATCCTTCATGTTCACAAAGTTTACAACGTTGAAAAATCATACGATACTTTTTTTCTGAGATTACTCCTTAAATGATTTAAAACACAAAAACAAAAAAAAATTCATTAAATCATTGACGCTGAAGTTTGTTGTTTTCAAAAAAGTCAAACTTTTAAGATTCTTGTAATAGAAACTTTTCTTATACAATTTTGCATATATACAATTAATATTTATTATTATTATCATTAATTCATTATTATTATTATTATTATTATTTATTTTATTTCTTCTTTTAATATTTATACAATTTATTCATAAAAACTCCAGTTCACAAGAAATGTACGAGACTTAAATATTTTCTTCCATGAAATTTGAAATTTCTTATAAAAGTGTCACTGGTTTTTATAGAAATTTTTTTTCTTATTTGAATTTTTTAAGCTCGACCTTATGAGAAATAGAATTCTGTTAAGAATCAAAATCACTAATGTATAAACATATTTAGAAAATTCTTTGTCAGGGGCTTCGTCAAATTTGTTTTTTCAAGATTTCACATTATTTTTGGTAAATCTCAGAAAAAAATTTCCGTGTGATTTGTCATGTACACGAAATTCAAAACGTTTAAAATCAAACGAAAAGAAAAAATATACAGGGTGTCCGAAAGTCAGCAATTAATATTTTGAGGACTTATAGTTTGCGAAATTGTAAGACAATTTTTCCTTTATCATTTTTCACAAAACTCAAAATCAATAAAGATATTCAAGTTTGAAATTTAACCAATAAACGCGCTCTTATGAAAAGTAGGGATAAAAACCATGGACCAAAATTTACCGAAATTTTCTCAATATTTTTCTGAGTTGAAAAGTCCTTTGCCACTTTTCACAAAACTTAAAATAAAAAAAGATACTCCAGTTAAAAGTTTTAACCAATCAGATTTCTCAGATTTTAAACTCAAATATCTTTTTTGATTTTGAGATTTTTGAAAAACTGTAAAGGACTTTTCTACTCAGAAAAATATGCAAAAAAATTTAGTAAATTTTGGTCCATGGTTTTTATCCCTACTCCTCATAAGAACGCGTTTATTGGTTAAATTTCAAACTCAAATATTTTCTTTGATTTTGAGTTTTGTGAAAAATGGCAAAGGAAAACTTGTCTTAGAATTTCACAAACTATAAACCCCCAAAATATTAATTGTTAACTTTGGGACACCCTGTATAAATTCTTGTTTTCTCGTCATGAAGAAGAATGTGTTAAATATTTTTTTGGGAACTGTAAAATTTGCTGCTCTGACTGAAAAGTCTTAGATCAAGCTGAAAGTTTTTTTTCCTGAAAATTCATATATTTTTCTTTTTTGTTTAATTTTAAACGTTTGAAACTTTAGGTACATTGATTTGTCAACGTCGTAAACTTTATGAACATTCATCCTTCAAGATTTTTATTTCCCTCACAAAATAAGGAACCACTTTCAATATTCATAAACACCATAAATTATACATATTGAACCATAAATTATATATTTTCATATTTTTCTGGTCACAATTCCAGATGTTCCTTACACGCTCAGAATACGATCGTGGAGTCAACACATTTTCCCCGGAAGGTCGTCTCTTCCAAGTCGAATATGCGATCGAGGCCATTAAGCTGGGTTCCACCGCAATTGGAATTTCCACTTCCGAAGGTGTAATTCTGGCCGTTGAAAAACGCACGACTTCTCCATTGATGGAACCGACAACTGTAGAAAAAATTGTGGAGGTCGACAAGCACATTGGTTGCGCTGTGTCCGGACTTATGGCGGATTCGAGAACGATGATTGAAAGGGCTCGAGTTGAGTGCCAGAACCACTGGTTCGTTTACAACGAAAAAATGACGGTTGAATCAGCGGCTCAGGCCGTCAGTAACTTGGCGATTCAATTCGGGGACAGTGACGACGACGGAAGCGCTATGTCCAGGCCTTTTGGAGTGGCCATGCTTTTCGCTGGAATCGACGAAAAAGGCCCTCAATTGTTTCACATGGATCCTTCGGGGACTTTTGTTCAATTCGACGCTAAAGCGATCGGGTCTGGAAGCGAGGGAGCTCAACAATCTCTTGAAGAAGTTTTTCATAAGGTGCATAATAAAGATGATTGCCCACAAAAAGTTTTCAACGTTTTTTAATTATAACTGACTTCAAGACACAGAAAAATTATATTTATATGATAATCATTTTTCAGTCTATGACACTGAAGGAAGCTACAAAAGCGGCATTGACGATACTGAAACAGGTCATGGAAGAAAAACTAAATGACACAAACATTGAAGTCATGTCGATGACACAGGAAAATTTGTTCCATATGTTTACGAAAGCTGAAATGCAGGAGGTGATTAAAGAAATTGTGTAGATTTTGTACTTCTGATATGTCCGATATACCGATCATTGAAAAGTGGGATTGTTTTGTACTGAAAGTCTTTAATAATCGAGAAGAAGATGGAAAAATACATTTCACTGAAAAATGAATTGAATGTTTCGTTCCCTTGATCATACAGGTCATCCAAAGCCACTTCCCATCATCATTGTCCTCTGTCCAGACATCCGATCCCAGCACAGAAAGCGTTCCACTGCTCCGTAGATCCGTTTCTATCAAAAGCAGATGAAGCTCGTAATTTGGAACAATATTTATTTATCGCTTGCTTTTTGGTGTAATTTTTATAAAAAAATGTCTTGTAAATTTGGTAACGAATTCGGATTATGACTTGTATTAGCTGAATAAAAAATGTACTAAGATCATAATAAAATTTACTCAAAAGTTTAACATCTGCCATAATTATTAAGTTCTTAAGGGTATTATGTAAAAGAATTTTGACGAAGTCTGTAAAGGTGTATTAAAAGACATCATCTGAACTCTTTAAATTATTGAGTGACTAGTAATCTCCTGAAGAGAGCTTAATTAAAGCCGAAAGCTGGAGAGCGAATGATATCATTATTGATATCCTCCTAAATATCGTTATTGATAGATAATTATTAATTTTTTTGGAGTGCAACTCATTGCACTGCATGTTTGAGAAAATAGAACTACCAAAAACGAGATTCACGAGATCAAAAAACGTGTTAATGTTTGTAACAGAATTAAATGATTAAATTTCTGGCTGTTTGATTGGTTGATTCATGTCACGTGTCAGGAATGTACCAATCAAATAGCCACAAATTTAATGTCTGTCACAAACATTAAAACGCAGTGCCCTTGAATCACGTTTTTTGTGCTTTTATTTTCTAAAACTCCCAGTGTGTCGGCATAAAAAAAACTTTAAATATTGACATAAAAAGTAAAATCTCCGAAATACTTTTGATAGATTTATGTCTATTATTTTTATATAAATTTGTTTTTAATTATCATGAAATAAATTCAATTTGCACATAATTAAAATTTGTGATTCCTGGTTTTGCTGTAAAACGACAAAAATAAATTTGAAATGGAACTCGTTTACTGATTCGGGTTACTGCATACTGTACTACGCTACTGCTTTTGTTATATATGTGTATGTATACATATATATGTCAATAGATGTGTGGTGTGTGTTGGATTTTTTTGACATCAGTTTTGATTGCCATGAAAAATAGAGGAACTACAAAATATTGAAATTATCTTGTTTACAAATCATATCTTCGAAATGGCGCAAGCTCTAAAAAAGGTGAGTCCACAGAAATTCACAGGCAAATTCGACATTTCAATCGTTATTACACAACATAGTCTAATTATTTTCATACTCATCACAGATGATATTTTAGAAAAAATTTATTGATCGTTTTGTTATAAAATTAATAGTTACTATGATTTCTGCATTCAAAAAGTTGTGAGGGATTTTTTTCAAATAAATGTGTAAATTTTATTAGATTATATATATTGGTTAGGAAATATTTCTACAAAAAATCAGAAATATCTTGTAATAACATTCTGGGGTGACTCATTTCCCAAAATTTATTGACAATCATTTGGTTGATGCTGTAATCATAATTTTATTAATAAACTTCGAAAAAATAAGATACTTGTGAATTTTATTAAATTTCACATTTTAGAAAAAATTTTATTGATTTTTTTGTTATAAAATTAACAGTTACTATGATTTATAAATTCAAAAATTTACGAGGAATTTTTTTCAACTATGTCTATAAATTATTCTAGATTATAACTATTGGTTAGAAAATATTTCTAAAAAAATATAATATTTTGGAAAAATATTCTGGGGTGATTGATTTCCAAAAATTCAATGAAAATCATTTGGTTAATGCTGTAATCATAATTTTAATAATAATCTTTGAAAAAATAAGAGATTTGTGAATTTAATTAAATTTCAATATCGTAATCTTTTATTTATGTTTAAACAATAATTATGAGTAAAATAATATACAGAGTGTGTCACAGTGTGCGGAAATCCTTGAAATCATGGATTTCTCGTGAAATTCTAAGACAATTTTCCCTGTACCATTTTTCACAAAACTCAAAATCAAAAAAGTTATTCGACTTTAAACTTTGAATAGTAGATGCGCTTTTTTGACAAGTAAGGATAAAAACCACGGACCAAACTTTATCCAAATTTTCTTTATTTTTTTCTGAGTTAAAAAGTCCTTTGCTACTTTTCAAAAAAATCAAAATAAAAAAAGATATTCGAGTCAGAAGTTTCTACCAATCAGGTTTCTTAGATTTCAAACTCGAATATCTTTTTATGTTTCGGTTTTTTTGAGAAGTGGCAAAGGACTTTTTGACTCAGAAAAATATGAAGAAAATTTAGGTAAATTTTGATCTGTAGTTTTTATCCCCACTTGTCGAAAAAGTGCATTTATTGTTTAAATTTCAAACTTGAAGAACTTTCTTCTTTTTGAGTTTTGTAAAAAATGGCAAAGGAAAAATTGTCTTCGAATTTCATAAGGAATCCATCGTTCCAAGGATTTCCGCACACTGTCACACACCCTGTATATTAGGCTAATTTAAGAAAATATTGTTTTTACAAAAAGGCTCAAAAGTTGTCGTTTTTATGTAAAAATATGCCAAAATATTCCGCATAGCATTTTCTTTACTTTTCATCGGTATAAAATGGGAAAAAATTTTTTTTTCCTTTTCTGGTTATTATTTCTAGCTTATATGTAGTTTATTATACAAAAAATAGTTTTACGTGTTTTTGTAGAGAATTATATACCCTACAAAAAAGATCGCTTGGGATTTTTCGTTAAGTCCCAAAGTACAAAAGTAATTCTAGATCAAAGTTCAATGCACTGAAAATAGAACCCTTTTTAATGGATTACGATATAATTAATTTTTATTCCATAATTTCGGGTCCATTTTGTTTTTTTAAAAATATTGATCAATAATAGGACAAATATAACTATTTTAAAAAATGTTTAACTGAAAATCTCTACAATTTTTTTAAAAAATTTGGTTAAGTCAAGTATGTTATTTTATTTTTACAGGAATATGTGTACGAATATTTATAAAACTATCATTTTACATTTCAATTTTCTATATTATAACTACTTTTTTTTACAAGAAATTCACAAGGATAGGCAAAATTATCCAAATTGTTGTAAAAAAAAATCTTCAATAATTACAATTTTAGTTGACTTTGCATAAATATGCGTAAAAAATAAATTGAAAGTATCAGTATAATAAATGAATCTGCTGTTAGAAAAAAAAAAACACTTTTCTTTCGATTTATACCTAACATACATTTTTTTTAACAAAAGAAATATTTAATAACCAAGTTCAACAAAAAGGGAAAAAAATATGATTTTTCTCAATAGTATTGATCACTCTATTATTGCAAAAATTTTCTGATAAGCATTTTAAAAAAAAACTAATTTTAACGAAAAACTTTTGGAATACTTTTTCGATAAAAGATCACAAAAAAATGTTCGCTTGTTTTTCTTATAGAAAATAGAAAGTGCAATGCAACTAACCTTACATTTAAATGGAATTTTCGATCATGTTTTCAAAAAACATAAAAAAATTTGCGTTTCATGTGACATTTCTTTTTTCTTTTAGTTTTATTTATATGACTCAATATATTATTATTTTTATTATGCCTTTTTATATTGTTATTTGCGATCACTATTGTTCATTTTATGTTACACATGCATTATTTTGATGGTGTTTTTATATTGGATGTAGGTCCATTGATTTTTTCTTTAAATAAAAAACTTTTTTCATTTTTGTATCACCCTGATGTATGTATTGTCAAATTTTTTATAAATTGTTGTAATGTAATATTATTTAGATATAATCTATTTATTTAGAAATATTTGGGGAAAATATTCTTGACATAACTGCATATATTCATAAATTTCGAATATACAGGGTGGTTCAACATGACCTGAGCACCCGAAAAATTTAGATTCCTTGTAAGTAAAATTCGAAGACAATATTTCCTTTGCCACTTTTCACAAAACTCAGAAATAAAAAAGTTATTTAACTTTGAAATTTAAGCAATAAATGCGCTTTTTCAACAAATGGTGATAAAAACCAGGGACCAAACCCTACCTAAATTTTCTTCATAATTTACTAAATTGAAAACTCCTTTGCCACTTTTCACAAAACTCAAAATCAAAAAAGACATTCGAGTTTGAAATCTGAGAAATCTGATTGGTTAAAACTTCTAATTCGAATATCTTTTTTGATTTTGAATTTTGCGAAAAGTAACAAAGGACTTTTCGATTCATGAAATTATGAAGAAAATTTAAGTAGAGTTTAGTCCCTGGTTTTGATAACCATTTGTTGAAAAAGCGCATTTATTGTTTAAATTTCAAAGTTGAATAACTTTTTTATTTTTGAGTTTTGTAAAAAGTAACAAAGGAAATATTGTCTTAGAATTTTACAAGGAATCTAAATTTTTCGAGTCCTCTAGTCATGTTGAATCACCCTGTATACATTTTAAATTTACGAAGTCATGATCATAAGTTTTAGCATATTTTTGAAAACCATCAAATAAACGGAATAAGACTTGACTAATTGGACGAAAAACCTTTGAATTTTTCTTAAACAACTTCTTTTTTTATTTAGCCTTTTTTATAGTGTTTTTCAACGTAACTTTATAAATATTTTATAAAGTCATGTTATAAAATATTTATAAAAACACATAAAATATTTATAAAAAATTCACAGCTTTGTATAAACTATATTAATGATTATAAATAAAGGTTATTCAAAATTATTAATAATAAGAGTTTTTTGAATTCTGTACTCTTTCTGGGATTTTCATTTAAAATTTATTAAATGTAATATACTTGTAAATTATTATTATAATGTATAACGTTAAAGATTCAAAAGGCTGATTTACCATTTCAACATACTTTCTGCTGAATTTACATATGAGTTAATAAATTTTCAAAAAAATATTTATATCAATAATTCTTCTTTCGATCTTTTGGAGCATAAATAAATCAACGAATTTTATTATTTTTCTAGCTTTCGGCCATCTTTATTGGGCCCTCATCAGG
>JAPYZL010172651.1:765-13526 GCA_030522825.1 Platygaster orseoliae
CATGTAAGCTACTAAAATTGTCTCAAGAAACTGTATCAAGACTTTCCCAAGACTTAATCAATAGATCCAAGGATCTTGGGCATACCTTGGGTAAGTATGAGGAAGTAGTCTTGGTACAGACTTGAACAAGATAGTAGTCAAGACTCTTGGGTAAGACTTGGGTACGTCTTGATCTTTTTGGTTTTACGGGAAAGTGCGAAAATCGTGGTTTTTGCCTAGATTTGAGGTTATGTATTTAGTGTGCTCAAAGATATTTGTTTTTTCTTTGAGATATCTAATTTTAGAGTCTGGGATACGAATTTTCTAAGTTTTGTACACCTTCATGTTTAGTAAACATAAGGTGTAGAGTGACATTTCTGAGAAACAATAGATGTTTTAAGGGTGTCGAGGCATTGAGGAATCCAAAGTAGCCATCAGTTTTGCAGAATTAAGTAGTTAAAACAATGTGTTTAAATAACATGGTTTTCGTGAAATAAACACCGATATCAGATCCTTCGCAAAAATACGTTTAAAATAACATTTATCTGTAATGCATTGCATGTCGGTATAAATTCATTATTAAATAAGAAACTTTTCAGTCTTAATTTTTTAATTTTCTTAAACATACATATGAAAAAAAATATGAAAAATATAAAGATACATAACCTCAAATATAGGCAAAAACTACGATTTTTGCACTTTTAGGTTAGGAGATCTCGAAAACCTTCAAAAAAGTATACCCTGGTTTCCGGTTCTAAAATTTATTCGAATTTTGTCGGCCTGTGTAATGTTTATCACAAACAATCGAAAAAACATTCCGATTGACTATTTTTGAGTGTACACAAATGCGAATTGCATGAGAAAAGTTACAATTTGTAGGAGCAATCATTGTACGACGTCATCCAAGAGGCTTTAACAGTTCATTTCCAAGGGTTGTGTTTCCGTGAGCGCAATGCGGGAAAACAGATTGACGAGCACATGACCGATCGTGGTTTCAATAATCAAATCGGCGTCCATCCGGACACTGGCTTTATTTTCGGTGGAAGTGAGGTTAATTGCGGAACGTGGATGGACAAAATGGGCTCCTCCGAAAAAGCCAGAAACAAAGGAAAACCAGCAACTCCCAGAGACGGTTCCGCCATTGAAATTGTAGGTCTTTCTAAAAGCGTCTTGACTTTTTTGGCAGAACTGTACAAGCAGAATCTTTTCCCGCATGGGAGTGTTCAACGGAAGAACAGAGATGGTGATTACATTTTTACACCATTAGTACACGTGTTTACCTTTAGTTTTCAACAGTTGAATACACACTCGAACAGTAAAATCTGATTTCATTAGACATTTCGAACTTTGGACCTTCCAAATGATTTTATTTTTACACAGAAAGTTTTTGTTTAATAAGGTTCCACTTTAACCTGGAGTTATAAACAATGGGCGGACAGGATCGTTGCGAATTTCGAAAAGTATTTCTACGTTAACGAAAAACCGACAGAAGGTGAACTTCGGCCAGATCTAATCCATCGTCGTGGAATAATCAAGGATTCTCATGGAGCTTCGCAGCCTTGGGCAGATTATCAACTTAGACCAAATTTTACCATCACCATGGTAGTTGTGAGTATTGATTCTACATTTTACCGTGACATATAATACCACACTGCGGAACGCTTGGATTGTATTCATAACTTTTATTGCCAAAAACCCTCTTTGACAATTTCTGAACTTCGTTATTCCAAAGGCACCAGAATTATTCAAACCGATTCACGCTTGGACTGCGCTGAAAAATGCAGAGGAAATTTTGCTAGGACCACTTGGAATGAAAACTTTGGACCCAGCGGATTGGGCTTACAACGGTTATTACGATAACTCCAATGACTCAAATGACACTTCGGTTGCTCATGGCTGGAACTACCACCAAGGACCAGTTAGTAACTTTTGTACTAGCTAGCACTTGCAAAAAAACTATGGCTTATTTTATAGTTGTGTTTACTTTTACTGTCGAAAGTTATTAATTATTTTACGACGATGAAATTCATTGAGGTCATTTATCTAGAGAAAGAAAAATAATGAGGAATTTGAACTCTTATAGGAATGGGTTTGGCCACTGGGATATTTTCTCCGTGCAAGAATGCACTTTGCTCGTATTATCGGAGGTAACGAGTTGCTGCAGGAAACCATAGAATCTACAGAAAAAGTACTCTCTCGACATTTTATTGAGATTTCCACAAACCACTGGAGAGGATTGCCTGAACTTACTAACAAAGATGGAGAGTACTGCAAAGATAGCTGTCGTACTCAAGCTTGGAGCGCTTCTACTGTTCTCGAGGTAATATTTGGTATTTCATGGCACATTAGGGGTCGTGCACATAATACGTCACGAATTTGTCACGAAGTGTGACATAGGGGCAGCTGTAACGTTACAGAACCCATTTTATTGGTTCCATGATTTAGCTTGTTTATCCTCTTTAGTTTTGCTAATTGGTAGCAGTGTTTTGCCATGTTTTCAAAATTTTTCGTTCTTTGTGAATGTACCATTTTGTAATATAATTTGTTAAAATATATGTGTGATTATATCAGAAGCGCAAGTAGATAACATTTTCGGAAGTGGTTTCTCAAGAAAATATATATTTATTTTAGGATTTTATAACTCGAAAAAATCATAACTAGACAGATTTGAAACATTTCAAAACTTCCTAGAATTTTCGTATCGTATGCTATTCATAAAGTTTTATTGCATTTTCTGGTATTTTTATAGATTTTTAGTATTTCTATAGATCTCTCTATAGATTTCTAGAATGTGATGCTATATTATTGAAAATTCAACGATTGTGATTATTTTAATAGATTTTTGAAAAAGCAGTATCTTTTCTATGCATTTTCAGTACTTTTTTTCGTATATTTATAAGTATTTCAAGAATTACATATTCTAGGGTTCGAGGTCATATAAATTTTTGAGAAAATTATCTTCACATAGTTATTGAGCATTAATAAACGATTCCTAGTATTTCTCACATATTTAAATATTTATAAAACTGTGAAAGATTTTCCAGCAATTTTTTTTAGATTTCTAGTATTTTGCAGATTGTTACGCATATTTCTAAAATTCGGTACTTCATAATTCAAACTTCAACAGATTTTTAACCCTTAAGCGCACTACTTCATCTGTGCCAAATAAACGCACTTCTGGGGTCTTTTGGACCCCACGCGAAAAATGCTTGGCAAAAAATTGTGTTGAACATTTTTAGTTGAAATTTTTTTTGGTTCATCTTTAAGGGGTCCTTTACGAGATAGTTTATATATTTAAACAATTTTTCCAAAATAAATACCCCTAAAATAAAAATAAATAAAAAACCCAAAAAAATGAGATTATTTACAAAAAAAATTCTACAGGCCGTAAATTTGCGTTACTGAATCTCAAATTTTTGGAGTCTTCTCCTAAGACATAGTTCTATCCAAAGAAAAAGAAATCGTAACTGGTTATTTAAAAAAATATATTTATTTTGAGGAATGAAAGTGGAAATTTTATGACGAAAAGGCAGGTTATGCTAGATAGAAATGAAAAACAGTTTTTATCGTAAGCATTTCGAAATTACATTTTATTGTTTATAAAAACGTACAAAAGCGTTAATTACATAAAATTACATGAAAAAAATGGAAATTATCCAGCGCAGTTCGAATTTAAAAGTTTATGTACTCGAAATTTGAAAAATTAAGAGCTGAGGTCTTTTGGACCCCAGAGGTGCGCTTGAGGGTTAATACTTTTATAGATTTCTGAGAAAATTAATTCTCCATGATTATTATATGTTCATAAAGTTTACAACGTTGATAAATCACACGAAAAATTTTTACCACAAAAAATTGTAAAAGAGATTTACCAAAAATAATGTAAAACCTCGAAAAAACAAATTCGACGAAACCCCCACAAGGAATTTTCTACACATGTTTATACTCCAGTGATTTTAAGAAATGGCAAAATTCTTATAACAAGTAGAAATTTCTTATAAGAATTCCATTTCTTATAAGGTCGACCTTAAAAAATTCAAATAAGAAAAAAACTTCAAATTTCAAATTTTTTATGAGAAAATATTTAAGCCTTGTGCATTTCTTATAAAAATTTTTATGTAGAAAATTGTTTGCAAAAATTTCTGCAGGAAATTAAATTTTATAAGAAAAATTTCTATTACAAGAATCTTAAAAGTTCGACCTTTTTTTAAAACGACGAATTTTACCGTCGATGATTTAATGAATTTTTTTTGTCGACGATTTTTAGGGGATTCACTGAAT
This sequence comes from Platygaster orseoliae, assembly GCA_030522825.1. Taxonomy (NCBI): domain Eukaryota; kingdom Metazoa; phylum Arthropoda; class Insecta; order Hymenoptera; family Platygastridae; genus Platygaster; species Platygaster orseoliae. The sequence goes on from JAPYZL010172651.1 coordinate 5,023, forward strand.
TCGCTATTTTTAGCTTTTAAATCAGTGATGGTAAATCTCAGAAAAAAAATTCCCGTGTGATTTTTCAAAGTTGTAAACTTTATGAACATGATTATTAGTATTTTGAAGATCTCTTGTGTTTTTTACTTTTTTAGTGTTTATAAAATATTGTATCGTTTTCTAGTACTTCTATACATTGTTTCATACGCTTTTCATAAGTTCCTAGAATTTTTATATTGTATGCCATTTATAAAATTTTGTTGTTTTTCTGGTACTTCTATAGATTTCTAGTATTTCTATAGATCGCTCTATAGATTTCTAGAATGTGAGGATGTAGTATTGAAAATTCAATGATTGTGATTATTTTAATTGATTTTTAAAAAAGCAGTATCCTCTCTATGCATTCTCAGTACTTTTTTATCGTATACTTATAAGTATTTCAAGAATTACATGTGATTCTTGCATGTTTTAGGATTCGAGATTATGTAAATTTTTGAGAAAATTATCTTTACATAGTTGGGTATTAAACGATTCCTAGTATTTCTTACATGTTTTTTAGTATGTATCAAACTGTTAACGATTTTCTAGCAATTTTTTAGATTTTTAGTATTTTGCAGATTATTATATAGATTTCTGGAATTCGGCACTTTATAATCCAAACTTGGTTATATTTTTAGTACTTTTCTAATTTTCTGAGAAAATTACGTCTCCATAATTATTAGTATTTAAAAAATTTCTTGTGTTTTTTTATTTTTTTAGTATTCATAAAATATTATATTGTTTTCTAGTACTTTTATACATTGTTTCATACGCTTTTCATAATTGGATGTTCAAAATTTCGTAGTTTTAGAGATCGCAGGTATTTGTTCAGATTTTTTAGAAAAAATTTCTTTCATAGAATTCTATTACTTTTAGTATTTCTTTAGAGTTTGTATGATTCGAAAGATTTTATGGTATTTCTATAAATGTCTATCTATATTTCTAGAATTCAATGCTCCAGGGCCCAAAGTTTTTTAGATTCTGAGAATTTTAGTAGATCTTCGTCTTATTTATCAATCTCCAGGTTGTGAAAATTTTACAAATTTTTATTTACTACGTGATTCTAGCCAAACATTGATAATGAAAATTTTCTTGAAGAAAAATTCACTTGAAATAAGGATTACTGTTATTTTTGAGTGAGTAAAACTATAGTTCAATGACTCTTCAATATTTGTGAATTGAATTCAATAATGTTTATTCATTCTGAAGCAAACGCAAGTCAGAGAAAAGTCAGACTAGAGTCTGACTTTTTATTTCGTCGGTACGAGAAAAAACAGATGCCCTTTGCATTTTTAAGTAATTATCTATAGCTATTATGTTCAATTTAGTTGAATAATCGAAAAATTCAACTTATTTAAAAATAAACACTATAAATATGTAAAAACGTATCGTAGCTTGACATTTATCGTTTAGGTTTCATGTTTATTAATAATAAGATCACGATAATGGTTAATTGGTGAGAAATCTACAAATGAGACAAAAGTTAGAGATAAATCAGACCTGAGCCTGACCTCGCGTTTGCTAGAGGGTTCTGCAAGTGTGACGCGACGTTTGTTGGGAAGGGAGAGGTAAAAAATGGCTCAAAAGTGCGTGACGTATTATGTCCACGGCCCCTCATCCTTTTACGCCTGTCACTAAAAGTTCATATTTCTCTCGTGTAGGTAATCTACGATTTGGAAAAATTGAAATTGGAACTGAACAGCACTCTCCTATCTTATTCAAAGTGATACAACTTTGCGTGTGTTCACCATCGCCTAGCAAGACTATCTGTAGAAAAACCTAAAGTTAGAGCTTCCTGCAACACGAGTATTAAACACGTGAACGAAGATTTCACAACAAGTAACAAAAAATGTACGGAGACACACGCATATCCTAGACCACCATGTACGTCCATACCCATTTCCTTTCCTAACCAAGAGTCCTTGAAAATCAAACTCAGGAAATTGCGCACTATTTACCGTCGCTCAAGGGAACACATATATGAAGAAATATGCCCAGAAACTGCCAGGGTTACCATCTGCCGACGCTGCGTTGCACGGGGTACTAGTCCCGTTCACACTGACCGATTGGTTTACCAAAAGTCGGAAATCAATGAAAAAATCGTTTCCATGATTTTAATAGACGGTTTGACCTGTTTTCAACCGAGCCAAAGCTTCGATTTCATGCCAGTTTTCAAAGCTGGAAAAAGTCTTACGAGTAGTTATGGAATGTGCGATGTGTTTTATCCAACTTTTGATTTGTATTCGCTTCGTGATAGAGAACATCAGTGTGGCTATGGCAGGATTTCGAGACATGGATTTTCCAGTATGAATTTCAAGTCGAAAACAGTCGAATTTGACAACTTTGAGTTGGAAATTGACGACAGAAAGCATAGGTCAAGTTTATTGCTTTTAGAACCATTAATTGTTGCGACGAATTTCGAAAATGACTTTCTTATCAAAAAAACAAAAAACTGTAGTAGAGCAGAAAAAATTCAAGTTGTGAAAATTGCCATTGCTTATTTAGTTACATTTATCGTTGTTGCGATTATAACGTTTTACGTTGTTTTGTTTCCTTGACAATTATATCAAAAAATACTCAGATTGAAAACTACGTTGCATACGTTATATATTTTATAAGAAATTTATAAATGTTCAGAAGCTTTTGTTTGTTTAAGAACAATATATTTATCCTACATTTTTAGAAATTCAGAAACATAATTATATAATCGTGTTTACAATTAGTATACGACATGTAATGGCATATGTTATTTTGAAATAAAAATATTTTTCATTCGTTTTCCACAGCTTTATAAAATTCGAGAGGATGCTAATAACGAACACAAAATAATTTGATTACTGTTTAGTGATTATTATACTTTTATCGAACAACCTCGGCATTACTCATAATACACAGTTTCCTATTATATTAGTAATAGATAATAATTAAGAATATGTGTACCATAAATCGCATAACAACATAATTTTGACTAGTGATTCCTAGACCAAAACAATATTACTTAAAGCATCGTCTAATAATTTTTTTAAACAATTCCAACTGATAACGGTTACCTTACAAATCATTTTAAACGAAAAATAAATTCTTTTCAATGGAATGAAAAATCGCAAACAATTTACAATTATCAACACTTAAATGTAGGAGCTTATTTAAATATTATAGCTACAGTTTCGCCACAACCATTAAACAAATTTAAATGTGAATTCAAATGTTTGAAATCATTATAAATAATTTTCTTCCTCGCTCGAATAAACAAACTCTTTGTCGTTAGTACCGTTTTTCTACGAAATGTTTGAAATAAATTTTTGCAAGACTCATTTTTGTCTTACCTCTAAAAAATTTTACAAATTTTTTACCTCCATAGTAGTATCTAAACTCTACTTGAATACTAGTTGTTTTACATTTCTACTTCAAATAAGCCAATTTAAAGAAAAAATATGCACGTTATTATTTATTGCTTCAAAATGTACTTAACGAAACTATAATCATTTTCATCATTCCTAGATGTACGTTTTATATAAATGAAGAAAAAATAAACAATGCAAAAAACGCGTCATGCTAAAATAATAAATATATTATTTTCTCCATGACGATTGATTTCAAATGTCGTCAAAAATACCTCGGGGTGGGTAACCGACCTGATTAGTTGATCTGCGAGGACCCTCAAATCGATCTTCAAAATCATCCATGTGGTCTATTCTGGTATTCGCACCGTAAGTATCGCTTCCAAAATTGTAATTTTCCGATGGATCGAAATCGTGCAGTAAATCAGCTCTAGCCGATTCCACAGAAACGTCCCTCTTTAATGAACGAACTGAAAAAAGTATAAGAAAAAACTCGTATAATATTGCTGCAATGTACCAGAAATATTATCTTTACAAGATTGTATAAAAAGTGTTACTTCAATGTGAATGAGATATTTTCTTCGAAATGTTGCTTTTGTAATGTTTTATCAATATTGTTGCAAGATTCAAATGTTTATACTACTCTATAATTTCGTCGGAAATTAACAAGTAATATTTTCTCTACAAGATTGTATATGGAACGTTACTGCAATGTTAATAACATCTTTTCTTTGAAATGTTGCTCTTGTAATGTTTCATATACATTACAGCAAGATTGGAATGTTACTAAATATTACTAAAACTTTGCTGCAACATTACTGGAATATTGTTGAAATATGTATGCAACATTGCAAATGCAATTATGGGGGACATTTTCATATTACAGCATCGTTTTTGCAGTCTTCCTGCAAAATTCCTGCAACGTTACTGCAAGATGTAATATTTCACTTGCAATATATCTGCAATCTTGAGGCAATATTACATTCCCTCTGGGTAGGTGGCTACACCAATTTTTTTCTCAAATTATTCTAAATTCTTGTGGAAATCCTTTGAATATGAGAATCCTTTAAACATATTTCTTTTATTATCAGCTGTCTCGGCAAGAATTCTGATTTTCTGTACAAGGGATGTTGATTTTTTTCAAAAAAATCGTTTTCGATGTAATCGATTTTTTTGAAACTACCGTTTTGGACATTGATTTTTTTTAAAGAAAAAATCGAAAATATCAAAAATCGATACTTTTATAAAAAAATCGATTTTTTAAAGATAATCGTGGATAATCGATGCCTATTCAAGGAATCAATTTTTAAAATAAACATTCTTATGATCGATAGCTAAAAAAAGGTAGTTCTGGTAAGTGAAAAAAATCGGAAACGATATTAAGATTTTCCGGCGATATTTCGATACAATCGAAGATGAAATAATCGTATCCAAAAAATCGATTTCTAAAAAAATCGATAGAAAATCAACTTCTAGTACAAATAATTTAATATCAAATCTTTTTTGTATTATTTGTCAAATAAAATTTTTTGCTCATTTTATTTAATCTTCTCAAAAATGATCATGTGCAGGTATATGAAACTGTTAAGATTCTATTTTTATTCAGTGATTTTCAATAAAAAATTCGAATTTTTACCAGTCGATTGAATTTTGACTTTCTTCTTACTTTATTTCCACATGATTTAACGTGTTTTTATAAATTACAAAAACAAATTTTGCAGTCTGGTTGTCATTCAGATGACATCAGACTTGACATTCAGTCTAGTATTCTGATGTCTCAATTATTAGTTAAAAAATGTTCTGAATTTTCATTTTACGGAGTTTTATTTTATTTGAAAACAGAATTATGAGAATATTTTGAGAATTTTTTCAAACTTCCTATGCGTTCGAAGTATTTCGTCAACGAAAATGTCAGAAAAAAAAAATCAGAAATAATCCTATATTTGCTACTCGTCTAAATGTCTTTCCCTCGAAAAATTGTTTTTTTTTTTTGGCTTTTATTTGCCATTAAAAATGCGTAGAAATTTATTTTATTTACTAATAATGGGACATTTCAAAGTGAATTATTAGCAAACTGTGAATAAAATATCGTATTACGAGTTTTGGGAATCGCCTAATTTGACAAAACGAAAGTTTACGGTCCGAGGCGAGGTCGAGGCATTTCCAAAACTCACAATAATATACTATTATCTAACCTTAAACTTTCTGTCAACTTCCTTCATTTACTTACCTGTGTCTGAACTTGGTCTCGTTCTGGCTCTGGGAAAATTTCGCGTTAGGTTAATTCTCTCCCGAAATTCTCTTCGACGATTATGGGAATCCTCAGTTCTTAGACGTTTTCGTCGTTCTAAAACACATCACAAGAAAAAAAAACAGTAAATATAAATGCAGCGGTTAAAATCGCGTGCTTTTGTAAAAACAGTTCCATATAACAGCTAATAATAAGTAATTTTCTTTGGACCTATTAATTGTTTATAAATTTCTGTAAATTAAGCATATTTTTCTGAGGTTGCAGTATTTATTAACAATTTACGATAAAATCAAATAAATTACGCTGAAGATTTTATTTGGCCCTAAAAAGGTAATTTGTTCAAAAAACATATAACTTTCAAGGTTTTTGAATTTTAATCATGTTTTTATTTATTTCCATCCTTTTTTAAAATATGTAAAAATTCTTATTATTTTTCTGTTGAAGAGAAACACGTCATTTTTTTGTGACTTAATGAACTTCTTCATTCTCAATGTACCTCGTTTAATCAGCTCTCTGCCTTCTTCGACCATATCCGCTGTCAATTCGTCGTCATCCAAAAACTGTTGAAATCCCAACATCGATAAAAATCTGTTTCCAAGACTGAAATAAGTAGCCAAGCAAAGTGCCGAAATCGTCATTGGAAAGTAGATGTTAAATCCATCAGAAATGATAGATATCACGTCCATGTGTCCCATGACCTGTAAAACATATTCGTTTTACCCAAAAAACACAATTTTACGTATGGATTCAAAAAAATACCTGAGTATAATGAGTTTCCAGGATATGCATTTTGATAATATGTGAATCCATGTGGATGAGGCTTAAAAAATTTAGACACAAAGGTGGCGTTAAACGACACAGCATCATGCCACTGAATATCAGGCTGTATTCGTCGGTTTGATGATGCGGCGCCAAATAATACAAATTTAATACGCGAATTTTCAAAACCATCGAATAAGCGCAGTAGCAGAGATATGCAATTATCAACGTTGAGAAAATCTGAAAAAAAAAAAACAAAAGAATTTTTTATTGTTTATTTATTATGAATTATTTATTATTAAAGAATTATTTCATAGTTTTAAATTATGAAGGAATAGAATATTTTTCAAAAAATTGAACAATAGAGTTATTTTAATAGAAAGGTGGTTACGCCACTGGAAAATTCAATTAGACACTACAAGGTTCAACATTTCGTGAAAATTCTCTTTCTCCCCTGCTGTTATATTATGATATCGAAGCATCTTAAAAAAAAGTCACTCATTAATCTCCCGAACTTTAGGTCCTATAAATACCATGTATTAGGGATGGGAAAAATATCAGTAAAAAAAAATATTAATAAATATCAGTAACATTTCGGTGTTACTAATAGTTAGTGATATTTCTAGATAAAATAGTCAATTTGGGGATGTCGCAGATTTTATTCATATACTAAGACGAAAAGTTTAATTTGATATTAATTATTCAATTTATTATATAATATTAATTGATATAATTTTATTAATATTTTATAATAATTTATTTATTTAATGAAAATAAATTTAATTTTGAAAATCAGTTTACTTACATTACTAAAAGTAATTTTTTCTAAATTCCCAGTCAATTTTTAAATTCACTGGGGCTAAAAAAAGTAGTTTCGTTTGTTTGATTATAATTTAAGGGTTATTGTAAAAATGAAATTTTGCGTGTAGTTAGCCCCATATTTTCCAAAATTAATATTTTTTTAACCTCAAGATAAAATTTATACATTCAATGTAAGACGATTTCAATAGTCTATTGGATCATAGTTTAAAAGTTATTGCAAATTAAAAAACTTTGGGCAAAGCTATAATGTATAAAAAATATAAAAAATGACATAAAAAAATTCTAGGCTTGAAGTGGCAAATTTTCCTTTTCTTATAATTCAACTTTTTTTCACTTAACTGTGCTCTTTTGAAAATTCCCAATGAGGGAACTTCTAAATGAGGAAAAATTCTATCACACGTTTGTTATTTTTTATGTATAAAAATTACAAAAATATTCTTCAGTTATGTAAAATAAAATTTTTCAAACATTCCATTTGTGCATAATTATATGAGTTTAAGTAAAACAGTAATGTGTAAAAAATAAGATAATTGACATTAAAAAATTCTAGGTTTCAGTGGATTTTGTTACTTTCCTTCTTATTAAATTTTTTATTACTTAACTGTGCCTTAATACCCAATGGGCATTATTCAGAGAAAAATTTGGTTTTTCCAACTAAATTTTTCTTTACCCGACTAAATTAATTGAGTCTCATACCAAACTACTAAAAATTTGTTTGATTTGACTAAATTCATTTAGTAGAATGTGTTTAGTACGATTGACTAAATTGTTTAGTCAGCTCGAATGCAGCATTTTTTGTTTTGAATGGATGAAATCTTGTTATAAAAAAAGATCTTTTCTTGTTTTTTCGACACAAAAAAAACCGAATTTTTTATTTGCGTCAAGCAATAGAGTACTTATGTTCTAACATTTTACTTATTCACTTGGAAAAAAAAGTTTCATAATTTTATTAGAAGTCTTTGGTAAGATTGAATATTTTTTTTTATTAATGTCAAACATGGAAGGTTTATTGATTCCACTTCTTATTTAATTACTCGGAAACAAAAACATATTTCGTCGTAACAGGTCTTGAGTATTATCTGATATAATCTGATATAACCCATCTCTATTCAAAACAATTTAACATTCACAAAAATTGTATCGTCATTAACTGAAAATAATCTGGAATTACAGAAAACTTCGTCAGTAATATAAAAGTAATTTATGTTTGAATTAAATAATTAGAGACCTGCGCGTACGCAGAGTCTCCGCTAACAAAAATTATATGTCCGAGATATCCACATTAGGGATATTCGCAAGGGTCAGCCTAACCG
>JAPYZL010172719.1:0-14759 GCA_030522825.1 Platygaster orseoliae
AGACATTTTCAACTAGATGTGCTAGTTATTACATCCAGTAATCAAATTCTAGATGATACAACTAGATTTGTAGTTGTGAAAACCAGATTTCTTAAAGTTGCGAACAAGCATTTTTCAATTAAATATTTTCTGGTTGACACAGCCAGAGGTGATTTCTCTCGGTGTATAAAGTCGACCTTACAGGAAAATTTTTTCTTATAAAAACCAGTGAGACACTTTTATAAAGAATTTCAATTTTTTTAAAGAACATATTTAAACCCCATACATTTTTCATAAGCTGTAGAATTTTTATAAGAAATTTTCCAATCTTACAAAAAATCATAAATTTTTATATGAAATCTTTCTCAAATTTGTCTCAAATGCATAATTCTGAGAAGTAATGTTTATTGTTGTTTTTTCACATGATGCACTTATCAAAATAGTCGTCATCTGGCCCAAAGAAAATGACACAGAATAAAAAGTCTATTAAAAATTTTGTATCTCTTAATTTATTTATTTCAACTCTAAATTAGGCGCTATAACTTTCGCAAATATGGGAATCGCGATGCTGGAACCGAGTTTACCAATTTGGATGATGGACACCATGGGGGCGAGCAGGTGGAAGCAGGGCGCAACATTTTTGCCAGCGAGCATTAGTTACCTCATTGGGACCAATCTTTTTGGGCCTCTTGGCCACAGAATGGGAAGGTCAGTTAATAAACAATCATTTTATAACAATTTGCTTAACTTTTATCAAATTTCAGCCACAAACATGGGTTTTTCGTATCCAACTTATTTTTCCTCTGTAAATTCAGTGTCATTCAATTTTTTCATTAAAAATTTGTTTTTCACGAAGTAGATTTTACAAAATCATGCAAAAATTCACAAGTTCAAGTTCCTACATGACATTTCCTTTTTTTTTAATTCAAAATTGTATTACAACTTTCAGGTGGCTCGCAGCTTTGATAGGACTCATCGTAATTGGCCTTTGTTTGATGTGGGTAGGTATTTAAAAATTTGCAATCATCAATAACTAATCGAATACTCTACACATTTTTTTAATACTGCACAACTTTTTGGATATTGGTTTTCAAAAAAAAATTGCCTAAAAGAAAATATCTTGGAATTTCACAAAGTAACTGTCACTTAATTTTTGGCTCGGTAAACTGACGCGTTGTATTTTTTTCCCGGATCCAGATTCCGTTGGCGAAGAGCATAGACGATTTGATAATTCCCAACGCAGGATTAGGATTCGCAATAGGAATGGTCGACAGTTCCATGATGCCAGAATTGGGGTATTTGGTTGACATTCGACACAGCGCGGTTTATGGGAGCGTTTACGCGATAGGAGATGTAGCTTTTTGCTTGGGATTCGCGATAGGTTTGTACAAATTAATCACAGTGTTGTTATTTGACGAATTTTTATTACGATGTGAAAATGTAGTATAAAAAGAAATGCATCCGGCCGGGAATCGAACCCGGGCCGCCCGCGTGGCAGGCGAGCATTCTATCACTGAACCACCAATGCTTATAGTGATGTTAACTTTCACAATGTATTAATGCATACAAAATCAAAACTTTCAAGTAATTTACAAAATAATTTGAATTTTACAAAAACATTATATCACATTTTTAAAAAAACGCGGAGTGATGATTTATTGACTCAATTGACTCAAAACTACTACTCGAAAATATCAAGACTCAATCATCTCGCGATCCGGGTTGGATTTTGGCCGTTGCAACGCAAAAAAACGACACAGGTTATTTACTCGAAATATCTAGACTCGAAAAAATCTTTCGTTTCCTGTTATGACGAAAACCTTGAATAAAAATGAATAAATAAACGAAAATCTGTTATATGAACAAAATCTACTAGTAAAAAATTATGTGTTTATTTATTTATTTATTTTTTTTAATAGGACCAGCCATGAGCGGAACTTTGGTCAACACCATCGGTTTCGAATGGATGCTTTTCGGGATTGGTGTTCTTTGTTTCCTTTACGCCCCGCTTATGTATTTCCTGAAATCGCCTCCGACGAAAGAAGAAAAGAAGGTGAAAAATTCTGAAACTAATAACACTTACGAAATTTCTGTGAACTTCGTAAAATTTCAATAACTCGAAAAAATTTTTTCCAGTTCAGCATCATCCTTTTTTTAAACTATTTTTTGTAACCAGTATATTTCCGAAAATTCCTAAAAGTTTCCAAAAAACCTAAAATAATCTGAAAATTTTCTTTCCAGTCCCTGATCATAGGCGACAAATCATCAGTCCGATATGTCACGTACCAAAACGAAGAGGAAGAACAATCATTCCAACCCTAGATAATATAGACAAAAGCACCTGTTAAAACAAGCAAAGCACATTTAACTCGTTAACAACATGATAAATATTTTACTTTCCCGACAATAAAACAAAAACGTTATAGATTTCACCAGTTTTTACGTTACATCGGATTGCATGCGAAAAATAGATAGTAGTTTAGGAAGATAATGTGTATAAAAACTTCTGCATCCCACGTGTTATTACGTAATCGAAACAGATGTGTTATAGATATTTCAAAAATTTTCAATACAAGTCCAATGGGAGTCATTTTTTCGAAATTTCAAAGAAACTCGTCGGTTATGGGCTTCCCTGAATGGCTGCAGGGGAGCCCGGCAAAATGGCGACCGTAAATTGAAAGAGTTGACGGTAAAATGACATACTTGAATTTTAAAGGGTCGAAACGCGATCTGTTTTACCGGCTGAGCAAATTAACAAATTCTCATAGCAATTATTTGATTGTAATCAAAAATCAAAATCAAGAACCGTTTCAGCAAATAATTTTCAAAGTACAAAAATATTCAATCCACCGAGACCCTTTAAATTCGAGGAAAAATCATTGACTCCAAGGACTGGTTCGCGTAAATTCTAAAACTTGCAAGGAAAATTACTCGGGATTCCGGGAACGTTCGTCGAAATCCGCGTCTCTCACGAGCACACAATGGAGGATTCGCAGTGGGAAGCTCGCGATCGATAAAACAGATTCACATAACCTATAAACCTAGAAATAAAGTTCTCGTAAATTATGAAAACAAAAACCAATGTACTCGGGACAATTTTTCTCTGATGTGCTTTTTGCCTACATAATAGCGTGCTTTGATCGTTCGATCTGGAAAGCCTCCTGTCTCGAATTCGGTAAAAATTAGGGTTCTCGGACCCTGCTCCCGGAGCGTAACGAGAGTCAATTCGAGACTCGCGGATTCGGTGAATGAAAAGAAAAAAAGTTTCCGAAATCGACGTTCTTTAAAAAAAGCAATCATCTATGAAAAATGCTTGTACGTAGAGTAGGAGCTTCGAATTGCCGGGGCAATCACGACTGTACAGGGGGCGCGGCCGGGAAACCAACATGGCGTACGCGGGGCGGCCCGCCTCGCGATTTCGTAGGGTCGTAGAAAACTTTGTCTTACACATATCGAGGTGTCGTTTCTTCCGCCTCATTCTAGCCGTTTGAACCTTTCTGGATGTCTACTCGTATAGAAATAAAAGCCATACGTGCGACTGAGGAATGTTGTAAACGGAATTCGTCGTCGCGTGTGATACTCGTCGTAAGGAAAAAAAAGTTATTACAAAAACCAAGGGCTGCTATTGTGAACAGACAATAAGCAAGAAAACAAAACGCGCAACATTCCGAAGGCTCGCGATTGTAATTGTTTAGGGCCGTTGTAATTACATTCGTTCGGTGTGTATTGTAGTCGTAGTTTTAACGTAAGAAGCTGGTGTATGGGTCCGACTAAGTCCTCGCGAGGTTAAATTTCGCGTTTATTTAGCACGGGAACGTCGATTTCGGGAAGGTTCGATATTTCCCGGAAACAGCCGAGATAGTTACTCGTTTTTTAGATGTGCGTTCGTCATTGAGATCTATGTGTGTAAAAGACTATGGGTTCCAATATTGTAATGTACCTCAAATAAATTGTTGATTATTGGAATTTCACGAGTTTTCTTTCTCAACGACCAAGGAAGGCGATGAAAGAACAAGCCACGATTCCTTAAGTTTTCGAATTTCAACATTTATTAAATATTATTGTTATACAAAAAACCTGTTTGGTATCTGTTCGACCCCGATACAAAAAAAAAAGAAGTTTCTCGGAAAGTCAACGCACGTTTCTACATTACCGACGGTACAAGTTATTCGCAACTAGTTGAACTTTCGCGAATCAACATAAATACATATCTGATAAAATTTCTCAAAAATTCAACAACTCAAGTAAACTGAGAGGGTGAGTTTATTCCACGAAGACTCAACTGTTCATTACTTATACTTAGGCTCCTTCTTCAAACTGGAGCATGCCGCGGTCATTTTAGAGGAATCATTGTAGATCTAAGATACGTGTCGGCAAAGTAAGAATCGCGAATAGAGTTGATCGCCAAAATGGCGAGCCGCGTTGAATAAATACGTGATTCTGGCGTTATAATGACGATTGCGTTGCGTATCAATTATCCTTACGTCCTAAACTAACCTATGAAATTTCCGCGTTCGCTAAGGCGAAGGAAAGATTTTTTTTAAGCCCCCAACGGAACATGACGGTTGTATCACAGCAGTCTAAAAGTAAATGAGCCTCGCATCCTCAGGATTTTGGTCCACGGGGCAGTACGGGCATTTCATTCTAAAAATGAATATATTTATTTTTTAAATTTAATAACAAAGCTTGAAAATTAAACTGTAACAAAATTGAATTTATAAAAATATAACGTACTTGTTGGCGCTGGTTAATTTATTTAGTGCGTCTCGAGAAATGACGTGACCGCATATAAGTTTCATTGGAGGGTTGTTTTCTGTGCTTTGCTGGCGCAAAATGGGGCAAGCGAAAACCGAATGGTACATTCCTTGTTTTCCCAAATCGATTTCAATCTGGAAAATCAAAACACAAGCACCCAAAATTTACCTGTCCAATTCGAAAAAACGTCCGATTTCTCTCTCGGTGCACAATATACTATTCTCGAAAATTAAATTAAGTATTTGGTATTAAAAAAATTTTAAATATTATTAAAAAAAAGCATGCAAAAACTCACTGGCAACTCGTCTTTTCCGTTCCAAATTCCTGTGACTTGTCGTTGTTGCATGACTTGTTTGATGTTTAGTAACGCTGGTAATGCTGTGATTCCTGCATTTATGCTACAAAAAAAAAATGGAAAAAAAATTAAAAGAATGCTGAATTGGATTCATGAACTAAAAATAAAATCAATTAAAATATTTCATACCAGACTGAAAGGGGACTGTCCACGCTAAGTCCCAGTAAAGTGCAAGCCTCTTTCATAAAAACGTCGTGGATTTCGAGCCAAAGCGTAGGGTCCAGCAAATGGCTGTAAGGCGATGATTGTATGCCGTTTGGGAGGTACAACAAAGTGCCCATTAATGACTGCACCTCTTTTTCGTAACGCTCTACGAATGGTCGGAAATTTTTTCGAGCATATGTTATAGCTTCTGTCTGTTTTTCGGGGCCTTGCTGCACCAGTCGTATGAAGTGAAGTTTGTGAAGTTTGAATTCCAAGGAAGAAGACTTGAAACATACAAAAATTTCATGAGTTTTGAGATAAGGCGTTATAAAGTTTTTTATTGTAGGAAAAAACTCCATTTGACATCAGAAACGTAATAATTAGAATAATTTCTTATTGTCTGTTTTTTGAAAGTGTAGGAAACATTGTATTTTCGAGTGATTCATACTTGGGCGTTGAGGGCTTCTCTGTGTTTTGTTGCCCATTCTAGAGCAGGTTCCAAATTTTTCTGTTTTAAGCAATCTAAAATGTAATTTAGTTCTGTGAAAGGCTCTTTCCTTCCTTCGTCAGTCTTTATCCCAGCTTCCTGCAAAAATATAAATTTTGATCATTAAATGTCATGATGTCGATTTTAATGAAATACACCCTAAATATTAAAATTGTCAATTTTCTTGATTTCAAAATTTTATTTTTATTATTTGATGTCAAGACTAAAATTATTTTGAGTTCTTTTACTTCTGGTAACTCCTTTTAGTATTATTTTGTAACGAATTCAATGAACAAAATCAGTGTTAAAAATTAATAGAAGAGAAAGTCCAAAATACTTAATTTTTAGATAAGTAGTTGAAATTGTTTAGTCTGTTGACATGTTAAAATTTTTGATTATAAACTATCATATTGTCGATTTTAACAAAATACACCCTTAACATGAAAATCCCAAATTTACCTAATTTCAAAATTTTATTGCTTGTTTTTCAATTCCAAAACTATAACTATTTTGAACTCTCTTAATTCTGGCTTTTCCTTTAAGTAGAATTTTGTAGCAAATTCAATGAACAAAATCAGAGTTGAAAATTAATAGAAGAGAAAATACAAAAAATTTAATTTTTAGATAATTAGTTGAAATTTTTTAGTTTGTTGACATATTAAAAATTTTAATTATCAACTGTCATAATGTCGATTTTAACATAATATACTCTAAACATGACAATCATTTTCATGATTTAAAAATTTTATTTTTCATCGTTTGATTCCAAAACTATAATTACTTCGAATTCTTTTACTTCTGGTCTTTCCTTTCAATTTAATAACAAATTTAATAAAAAAAAATCAGCAAAAATAAAATTCATTAATCAAATTCGAAGTAACTGATTTTTGGATAATAAGTTGAAATATTTTTCAATCATCAATAGAATCAACCCACTTCATCTTTTGTCCTAAAGATACGTCAATAGTTCAATTATTACGTTAATAATAAATATCATAAATAATAACCATTAAATAAATTATTGCACGATTTAATAATAATATACAGGGTGATTCAACATGACCTGAGCACCCGAATAATTTAGATTCCTTATAAAATTCTATGACAATATTTCCTTTGCCACTTTTCGCAAAACTCAAAATCAAAAAAGATATTCGAGTTAGAAGTTTCAACCAATCAGATTTCTCAGATTTTAAACTCGAATAGCTTTTTTTATTTTGAGTTTTTTGAAAAGTGGTAAAGGATTTTTCGATTCATAAAATTATGGAGAAAATTTGGGTTGAGTTTGTTCCTTGGTTTTTATCACTATTTGTTGATAAATCGAATTTATTGTTTAAATTTCAAAGTTGAATAACTTTTTTATTTTTGAGTTTTTTAAAAAGTGGCAAAGTAAATATTGTCTTAGAATTTTACAAGGAATCTAAATTTTTCGGATGCTCAGGTCATGTTGAATCACCCTGTATACACTACCATGCAAAAGTATTGACGTGATCAAAAAAATATTTTTTTTTGAGTTTGTGTTTATTTTTTTATTGAGTTAAACAGCATTTTATGATAAAATATTGTATAAAAACTAGATAATAGACTATTTTGTTACGATTGTATAAATGTTCATTACATGCAAACTTTGCATGAAAATGTTTAAAGATACCCAACAATATATGCGCTTATTTATTAAAATATATTAAAACAGTAAATTTAATAAATATCAATTAATATAAATAAATTTTTCATGAAAAAAAAAATAATTCATTTATTTTACAGCGCAAAAATGATGCTACTTAAAAATAAAAATTTTTGGTTTCTTTATAGTTAGCCAATTTATTGCAAACGTATGTAAATCATGACAAAAAAATAAAAAAACTCAAAAAATCGATTATTTAATAATGTCCTTATGCTTTTGCACGGTAGTGTATAATTTACATATTCTATATCATAAATATATAAGATATTTTCAATAACAAGTATTACATAATGAGCCAGCATACCGCAGCGAGTTCATCCGCAATGTTGAGCATGCCCTGACGGTAAAAGTGCTGGCAGATAACCTGGTTCAGGAGGTGTGTTTTTTCGGACCCAGAGAAGACATCCTCGCAGCTGGTGCTCGCAAAGTCCGCTGTGAAGTTGCGGTCAATGGCCTT
Organism: Platygaster orseoliae; assembly: GCA_030522825.1. Taxonomy (NCBI): domain Eukaryota; kingdom Metazoa; phylum Arthropoda; class Insecta; order Hymenoptera; family Platygastridae; genus Platygaster; species Platygaster orseoliae. The sequence goes on from JAPYZL010172719.1 coordinate 7,862, forward strand.
GCCTACTTTCGATACTGTGCTGTGGAGGTCGCGATGGTCTGTAGCTAATCTCTGCACTGTGTCTTTCACCTTGGTCATCGCGCTTTTCAATATCTCCACTTGGGTCGGTTGCAATTCGTGGTTTGCCGGCGCTAATTCAAAAAAATACCATATTGTTCGACTATGCAAAAATTCTATGTAATGCCAGTTAAAAAATGATGATTAATAAATGCTAGTTTATTCATAATGCTAATTACTGAATGCTAGTTAATTAATTGTTTCTCATTCATGAATGCCAATTAATTATTGTATCAATTAATTAATACTGGATAATTAATGCTAGTTGAAGAAATATCTAATAAATATTCAACTATGTAAAAAATATGCTTATTTAAATAAAAATATATATACAACTTTTCCAAAAACTTTCAAGTTAAAATTCCTTAAAAAAAACTTTGAAATAGTTAAAAACCTATTAGTAATGGGTTGTACTACCATTTTGAACTAAATTTTGAACTACAAAACACTTTAAGAATTTTCAATAAGAAATTAATTTTTTGATATATATTTTATATGTATTTTTTGATAATAATATTTTGAGTATATACAAAATAGTAAATACAATGCAATATTAGTTTTATTGTTGATTTGAAGTACAATAAAACTTGAATTAACTTGCAAAATCTTGTTAAGTATTCAATCTAGTTTTACAGGATCTATTTCAGTTCGGAAAATTAGTGTTTTGGGAAAATTAATTCAGGAATACGGTATATAGAAAAAATAGAGTAGGAAAAATGGGTTTTGTTTGTTTGCACTGGTGTATTATTTGTAAAAATGATGTAAACTTGTTATTAAAATTATGGTTAATCATGATGTCTAAAAACAAAAAATTCATCTTAAATAATTTTGAATGTTAGTAAAAACATTTAACATTTTACCTATGAGTAAATAGATGAATTTTGATAATTATATTTATAGATTTTTTTTTAGAAAGACAAATTTTCAATCGAAATGATAGTTATCCTAATTTCAAAAAATTAAAAGAATATATGTGACCCACCGGGAAGAAAGGGACCTTAGGGAGCTCGACAAAATTTTTCACGGCGAACGTTTGAAGTTGAGGCGAGTAACGTTAAACTTGTAAATGAAAGATGCGCGTCGCTCTATTGTAGTAAAAGTAAATTTTCTAGAATTTTTTTGTTTTTTCCATTGAAAAGAGCAATCCTAAAACTATCGGCAAGTGAACTAATCAGGAAATCGATTTTTTCCCCCAAAGGTCCCTTTCCTTCCGGCGGGTCACATATTAATGTTTCTTATTTTTATATTTATAAAATCGAATTATCTATTTCAAAATATAATTTTGATCATATGTATTTTTATTTATATATTATTTATAAAGAGTGATATACATTGTTAACTGGAATCATGATTTGCTCCAGTTTTAAAAAATTGAACAAATATAATACTTGTATGTTTCATATTTTGAAATTTATTGAATATGCCATACAATTTTTTCACGCCTATTTAATAATTCAATTATTCAATAGTCGTATAATACTAACATGATAGGTATTCGCTAAATAATAAAAACTATATTATTCTCTTTATAGAAGTAATGAAAATTATCAATTAAAATTATAATTGTCTATGATATATCAATAAAATAAATTCATGTTTGATAATTTTGTTTTTGAATTTCATACATATGCATTGCACAAATTTTATTATAAACATCTATTCCTGTTTTTTGTATAATTGAAAAAATTTTTTAAATTTGTATTTTTATGTTTAATATTTTTAAACGTCTCTGAAACATTAAAGAAAAATTTTTCCATGAATATGTAATTGCTTTTATAAAAATGATATATCACAAAAAAATATACTTTCTGCATTATTCAAATACTTAGTTAAAAAATCTGGTATTTTACAATTACGTAAATTAATAAAATCACATTTCATAACATTTCTTCTCAATTTATAAAATTAAGAAATATTCTCCAAAGAAAAAAAAAGAAATGCAAAAAAATAATAAATCTTGAAACTCATTCACATTCAGGTGAAATTGGAAAACGTGAAATTAAATGTTGGAGTCTGTAAAAACTCAAGTCAATACATAAATTTATTATGGTATTTATTGAAATGATGAAAATTTGCAATCAAAATTATAATCAACTATGATATACCAAGAAAATATATTTATTGTTAATAATTTTATTTTACAATTTCATACATAATACGAATAACAGAAATTATATTATAAACATCTATTAATATTTTCTTTATAATTGAAAAAATTATCAATTGTGTATTTTATAGTTTAATATTAACTCAATTCAACACATTATTAAAAAATTTTTCATGCGTACTTGATCGTTTTTATAAAAATGATGTACCTCAAGAAAAATATACTTTGTTGAGTATTTAAATTATTAGTGAAAAAAATGGGATGTATTATGTAAAAACAAATTAATCAAATCATTTGTCTATAAATTTCTCATTGATTTGTAAAATAAAGAAATATTTAACGAAGCAAAAGAAATTTCAAATAATAAAAAGTCTTAACTCATTGAAATTCAGATAAAATTGGAAAACGTAAAATTAAGTGTAATCTGTAAAAGCTCAAGACAATACATAAATTTATTGTTGTATTAAGAAAAGATTAAAATTTGCAATCAAAATTATGATTAACTATGATATACTAAAAAAATGTTGTTTTTGAATTTCATACGTAACATAAATTATGCAAATTTTATTATGAACATCAATTAATATTTTCTTAACAATTTTAGAAAATTATTAAATGTGTATTTTCACGTTTAATATTTATTAACTCAACTCATATATATAAATAAAAAAATTTTTATGCATACTTGATTGTTTCTATTTTTCATAATTATATATAAGTTAATAATATAAATTATACTGACCTATATGTAAAAATGGTACACCTTGAAAAATAAATACATTTGCTTGATAATTTAAATTATAAATAAAAAACGCTGATGTTTCACGTATAAATAATTGATCAAATAACTTGTAATAAAATTCTCCTTGATTTGTAAAATAAAGAAATATTTGCTAAAGCCAAAGAAACTTCAAAAAATAAAAAGTCTTGGAACTAACTCAAACTCATATGAAATTTGAAAACGTGAAATGAACTGATAGAATCTGTAAATGCTCAAGACAATAAATGAATGTATTATTTTATTTATATAAATGATGAAAATTTGCAATCAAAATTATAATTGACCATAGTATACCAAAAATTTATATTGATGTTTAATAATTTTATTTTATAATTTCATAAATAATATTAATTACACAAATTTCATTCAAAACATCAATTAATATTTTCTTAACTATTTTAAAAAACAATTAAGCGTGTATTTTTAGGTTTAATTTATTAGCTTATACGATACATAAATAAAAAATTTTCATGTATACTTGATTGTTTCTATATTTGATAATTAAATGTAAGTTAATAATATAAACTATACTCACCTATTTATAAAAATTATGTACCTTAAAAAAAAATTCGTTCGTTCAATATTTTAAATTATCAATAAAAAAAAGCTGATATTTCACGTACAAATAAATTGATCAAATAACTTGCAATAAATTTCACCTTCATGTGTAAAATAAAGAAATATTTGCTAAAGCCAAAGAAACGTCAAAAAATAAAAAGTCTTGAAACTAACTCAAACTCATGTGCAATTTGAAAACGTGAAATTAACTAATAAAATTTGTGAAAGCTCAAGACAATAAAAAAATTTATTATTTTATTTATATAAATGATGAAAATTTGCAATCAAAATTATAATTAACTATAATGTACCGAAAACATATACATATTTATGTTCAATAATTTTATTTTACAATTTCATACATAATATGAATTACACAAATTTAATTATAAACATATATTGATACTTTCTTCATAATGAAAAAAAATTATAAAATGTGTATTTTTATGTTTAATATTTATTAGCTTATTCGATACATAAATAAAAAATTTTCGTGCATACTTGATTATTTCTATATTTGATGATTGCAAGTAAGTTCGTAACATAAATTTTATTGACCTATTTACAAAAATTATGTACCTCGAAAAAAAAAATACATTTGTTTGATTATTTAAATTATCAGTAAAAAAGTTGATATTTCACGTACAAATAAATTGATCAAATAACTTGTGAATAAATTTCTGCTTGATTTGTAAAATTAAGAAATATTTCCTAAACCCAAAGGAACGTCAAAAAATTTGAAAACGTGAAATTAATCAATGGAATTCGTAAAAGCTCTAGACAATAAATAAATTTATTATTTTATTTGTATAAATAATGAAAATTTTCAATCAAAAGTATAATTAACTATAACATACCGAAAACATATATTTATGTGCAGTAACTTTATTTTACAATTTCATACATAATATGAATTACACAAATTTTATTATAAACATCTATTAATATTTTCTTAACAATTTTAAAAAGTTATTAAATGTGTATTTTTACGTTTAATATTTATTAGCTCATCCGATACATAATAAAAAATTTTCATATATACTGAATTGTTTCTATATTTGATAATTACACATAAGTTAATAATATAAATTATTTTGACCTATTAATAAAAATTATGTAACCTAACAAAAAAAATACATTTGTTAAATAATTTAAATTATCAGTAAAAAAAGTTAATATTTCACATGCAATCGTAATTAAATTTCTCCTCGATTTGTGAAATTAATAAGTATTCTCCAAAGCCAAAGGAACGTCATAAAATAAGAATTCTTGAAACCAACTCAAACTCATGGGAAATTGGAAAAGGTGAAACTAACTGTTAAAAACTGTAAAAGCCCAAGACAATAAATACAAGCGAAAGTATAGCTAGGCATATCATTAAAGAAAGGTGCAAAAAACACTGCTTAATGCAAGTCACCGCTAAAGGCAATCACCATTTTCGAGCTCCTTTTTGAGAGATTCGATATGGTTGACGAGATCGCGTAAGACATTTTCCGCGTGACTGCTTATCAGGCCGAATTTCGAGAGTACTTTGTCGACTTCGCGTTCTACGGCATCGCAAGCATCCATGCCATCCATATTTGTTTTCCTCTTTTCCCCGAAACGTCAAAACGAAACTTTCCAAATCCTCACATGCGAATCGAACTTTGAACTGATTCAAAACTGACTTGAACTGACTCACTGACCGATTTCGTATGAAATAGGTGGAAATGTAAAACAAGATGGCGGACTTTTTCGTTTCTCAGTCACAACCACGCCACAAAACACCACACAACAGTGTTGTCAGATCTGGATTCTGGATGACATTTGGCAACATTGCGTCATTGCATCACAATTCGCAATCACCTGACCAGCCCTGAAGTATTGCTGTTGTTCGCAAAAATCGAAAATCTTGAAAAGAAAATACAGTGTCTGCGATAAAAGAAACTTTTTGAAAAATGGGTGCGAGTTTTCTGCTTGTCCTCGTAGTGTGTGCTGTTTGGGGCGGAATAGGAATTGGACTTCCGATGTTCGTCCCAAAAGGCCCAAACAGAGGGTACGTAAAGTTGTGATATTATTCGATAATTTTTGGGGTGTGTTCTTTATTGACGTTAAAATCAACGATTATTGATTATTTGCGATGTTAGGCATGAGAAATTGGGTTGATTTTGTTTTTGAAATTCCGCGGTTTATTACGTAATGTCAAAATATGTCACTTTAAGATTTCGTGTTGAGTGTTTTCTCGAATGATAATTATTGTATATATGGAGTTATACCAGTTTTTAATGTTGGAAGGAATTAATAATAAAGTTTTGGAATAGTTTATATCATTGTTTTAATTTGTCAGGGGCGCATGCATAAAAATGTACAGGTGGGGTATTTTGAAAAAATGTGTCAATATTATTTTTTTGAAAGTTTGTGAAATATTAGAATTAATAATAGAAAAACACTTCCAGTTGTGTAAATAAAAAGGAAATGTAAAAAATTTTGAAAGTATTTGAACAAGACGAATTTATAATCTCATTATCTTGAACATCACAAAAATTGAGTTTTGTTTTATTGAATATGTATAAGAAAAATTTTCGACTTGAGAATAAAATTTATACAACTGTGAAACACTGAAATTTATATAATAAAAAAAAATTATTATCTGAACATGATCGATAAAAATTCAATATCATTGAATTCAAGAAGAAAAATATTCTTTAAAGTTTTTCAGAAACTTATTAAATTTTTTTTTTTTTATAAATATATAATTTTTTATTATTTTTATAGATTTCTAATTTATTGGAAGATTGCTATATAGATTTCTAAAACTCGATGTTTTAGAATTCTAATTTAAATAAATTCCCAGTTTTCTTAAAAAGGTCTAGAAAAATTTTCTTACTGAAGCCAGATCATCAAACACTAAAAATCATGAAATCCTCCAAAAATATGTTTTCCACATATTTCAAGGGTTTCTAAAATTTTCTTGTTTTATGATATTCATACGATTCTGTCGTATCTTTTGGTATTTTTGTAAGCTTCTTGGAGTTCTAAAATTCACTTTACATATTTTTAGAATTCAATGCTAAAGTATTGAAACTTACAATGATTTTCAATGTTCAGTATTTTTATTGATTTTTAATTTAAATAGATTTCCACTGATTTTAAAGATGTCTTAGAAAATTTGATCAATATACAGTGCGTCCGCCTTGAAACTAGACAACCTGGAAAGCCTAAAAGATTATTTTCTTTTACCTTACCTTCGCCCGGCTATTCAGACCAGGTTCGAGGGTAATCTCTTGTGTGGTGAACAATAGCCATGAAAAGGAAGCAAATCATTCGGCTATGAATGCCCAAAACATTTTCCTTCTAAGTGAACCCAAGTTATGCTAATGATCCCAAGAATACCTTCATGTTTTTATTTTCTCACG
>JAPYZL010172752.1:0-13460 GCA_030522825.1 Platygaster orseoliae
ATGACAATCTAAGGATAAAGACTTATGAAATCGGGGAAAACATGAATTTAATCGGTATATGCATGATGAAAAAAAAATATGCAAGATATGCTCGATCGATCGATATATGCAAAATATGCATGCTACATGCATGCACAAGCATACTTTTACCCGCTCTAGATATAACTGCTGACTTTTTATTTTATTATTGACTCTAGATGATAGATTTATAATATTTCTGATTTTATTTATAGATATTTACAATTTACTTAAGATATTAATAAAAAATAAGAGTAAAAACGAAACTTGGTCCTCACGCTTGAAAAACTTCAGTATTACTGCGCTGGAACCATGAGAAAACCCTAAGATACTTTCACGACCACTCATTTTTGTTTTTGAAATTCGGGACTTTAAATAAAAATAAATTAAGTGATGCTGATAAGACCTATAATTTTTGTTATTGAAAACCTATATTTTTTTCTGTCAAAATCAGCGATTTTATGAAAGAACAAATTATAACTAGGAAGTTGCATAGAAAAAAAAATCAAATTTGGCAACATATGTATCTATTATTTTCGAAAAAAAACCGAAACGTATTTTTTTGTTACTTTGAAAAATAATTATTTCAATAAGGTTATGTGAATTTTTATTCCGTATATATAGATTATATTTAGCATGCGAATTACGTCACTTTGTTAGACTTTTTAAAACGATGTGTTTTCGTCAATTTTTGAGATATGATAACAAAAATAAAAAATACGTGTCTGATATTTTCTAATAAACTAAAAATATTGGCAATAAAAAAAATTGATGCAACTTTTCAATTGTTCATCAATCTATAATCTATATATTTTTCGAGTATTGATACACTCGATATTATCTGTCAAGCTCTGAAATTATTGCAATTTCACCCTAAATTAAAATCAGTGTAAAACTATTAAGACAAATACTTAGCAATAAACGCCAATTTACATTGCGAATCATCAGATTTCATTCGTATTTTTTTTAACGTGTTATTTTCCATGATTTTCCAATTACCTCGGTTTCTTTTTTTCTACTCTCCGTAGCTGAAACCCTGCTTTTTACGACGTCGATGATCGCATCACTGTCATCTGAAACGAGAAAAAATATACGGCGTAACTCGACGTGCTCGTTGAATCATGCTTTTTTTCCCTATCTCAATCGACAGGTTCAAATAATTCTCGAGGGATCGGAAAAAATTATAGATAAATCAGTTTGCTTCATCGTCGAGTACGTTTGGGAATTATCTGCCTTTTTTCATCCGTTTTCCCCGACTCGCCAGGAAATTATGGCGCACGCGAGAAAAGTAATATATCGATGAATGAAAGATGAATTATTCATTTATAATTTCAAAGCATAATGACTTACGCTGAAGGGCAATCAGTAAAAGTGCTCGTATTATCAGCAATATGGATTTTCGAGGTACGATCTCAACTGGCATTTTTAGAATATTTCTTTGAAAAACCTTCATTTACATAATCATTTCAAAATTTCAGGGTAGTAGTGTTTTTGAAAAATTCTTAGCAATTTGATGAATTATTGAGGAAATATGAATTTAGAATGAAATCCATTCTTTGATGGAGTCAATTCAGAAATTTATTCAGGACTTTTTTCAGGATCTTTACAGTTTTTTTTAAGTTTCCGGTTCCTGGTTTCCCTGAACTTCGGATACACTGGAAAATAGTCTTAATATAGTCGCGCGGAACACGTGGGCAAAGTAAAACATCAAGCGGGAGACCCAGTGTTAGTTTTAACGAGCAATTGTATTACAATCAAGTTCAAAAATAAAGTTCGACTCTAATGTATCATGTCGTCACGTCGGAGAAAAATGAACTCGTTTGTTTATTTTAGCTAAAACGAATTCAGCATTAACTCTAAAATAGTTTCCTGAAAGTTTTTGTAACCATATGATTATCGAGAAATCTCAAAAATGTGATGTGATGGGTAGAAAACATATTTTCACGATTTTTACTTATGAAGCAATGTTTCACTGAAAAAATTTACAGTATTATTATGTAGTTTCTATGATTACTTTTTGATAGATCTTATTTTTAATCTATTCAAGATGTAACAATTATTCATTTTAAATAATCATCATTGACCTCGAACGAGTCAAAAGCTCGTTTCATTTCAAATTCTTTGAATGTATTTTCAACTTCTTTTTAATTTCAAAATTTTCGAATGAATGGTTAAAAATTATAGAACATTGGAAATATTGAAATTTTTTTTATTTCATATTGTATATAAAATTATATTCTATATATTTATGAATATAATTAATTAATATATTTTGTCTTCAATTTTTTTATCTTTTTGTCTTTTAATTAATTATAATAATATAAACATATTAATTACATTAATATAATATAAATAATATAATTATTATATAAGTAATATATATTGTAAAAAATATATTAATATTTGTATATTAATATATGTCAAATAATATAAAATAAGTAATATAATTAAATTATATTATATATAAAAAAAATTTGAGAACACGATTTGAAGACGAAATTAAGGTGAAATACAAAAAACGCATTTCACCTCAGTTTACCACTTTGAAGACGAAAAAAGTCAAAATCAATGGTTCTTAATATTTTCAACCGCAAATTGCGAACACTAACTGTGAAAGAAATTAAAATTTAACATAAAATTTCGGTTCGGGCTAGCTTTATTATTCCAGAATTCCTGAGTGATTTCTTCCTAAGGTTAGTTAACTGCGACTGGCCCGTGTCGCTCGCTATTTATAATCCAAGCGAATTGCAATCCACGACCACGTACGCGACTGCGCCACCCCATAATCGACGCCAGATTCCGAATCTCTAATCATCAAATCAAATCGCGTCGAGTTTAAAAGGTACAACAACCCCGGCAATCTAAGGTAAAAGTTACCTCGAGATTCAAATTGCCGGTATGATCCGACGATTCGCATTCATAAAACGTGTCGTGAATGCGATGATGAGATAATTTCCATGTTCTCTAGATAAAATCTCCCAGTATGGATACACGAAATGTCAAAATTAATTTCAAGCATCGTATAATTTGCTTACCGAGTATGTCGTTCAGGAAACGTGAACGCTTCCGATTATTAAAACCCGATTGCATTCGTGACCTGTGTAATTTTACGTATTCATATTTCATGTGTTTATTTTTATTGTGTAGGTATGATATGGTGAAATTGTTGTATTTTTTGTCTTCTTGTTCTGCTAGTTGCTTCGAGTGATTTTTTAGGTTTTTTAAATGTCGGTAGTCTATCATACCAAGCCCATCCTTGCTCTTAGCTTTAACTTCAACCAGGGCCGGATTTAGGAATTTGGCACCTATTAGCAGTTTCAAAAATTTCCACCCCTCTATGCCCCCCCCCCACACTACAAAATTCGTTATTATCTATAAAAATCTAGAAAATTGTAAATCTAGAAAAATGGTTATTATGTAAAAGTTTGGAAAATTTGGAAATTCGGATGTTTTGTGAAACTCAGTAAGTTCAAAATTTACTTTATTTAGAACATTTTAGCAGATTTTGTTATTCCAACATAACTTCATAAATTTTTCACACTCTGGGAAGCCGTGAATTTATCATAATTTTGAAATTTTCAAAAAGACTGATATTCCGAAAATTCACTGAATTTTGTTGGATTCATATATTCGAAGAATTAAAAAATTTTTTGAAATGTAATTGACGAGGGAAATTCAAAAAGTTGTCAAGCATTTGAAAATTTCGGGGATTGCATGATTTTTAATATCATAAAAATTTATTTATTTTTATGAATTTCATTCGTAATTATAATTGATTACTTAAATTCAGAAATTTCGTCACATTTAGAACATTTTGCAAACGATAGGTTTTTTAGCAAAATATATAAATTATCAATATTTGGAAAAAGCTCCAAGTTGGAAAATTTCTAGATTCATGGAATTTTTAAGCAATCTGAAAATTTGCAACAAAAAATAGTCAACAAAATTGATTGATAAGTATATTAAATTAAAATTTAAAAAGTTGTGAAAATAAAGATGTGTTGTCGATTTCAGCAATTTTATTTCGAAAATTTCAGTTATTCCGAATATTCCGTCCAAATTTGAAAAATGTCGAAACTTTCGGAGATGGTAGGTATTTTAATATCATCAAAATTTACTCATTTTTATAAATATCATTTATAATCTCAATGATGGCTAGAATTCAGAAATTTCGTCACACTTAGAATATTTTGGAAACGATAGGTGTTTTACAAAATATATAAATTAATAATATTTGGAAAATGCTCCTAGTTGGAAAATTTAAAATTTTATAAAAAGTTTAAACGTTCTGAAAATTCACTAAATTTTGTGAATTTCAAATATTCAAGCAATTTTCAAAATTGTGGAAATGTAATTGATAAGGGAAATTTGAAAAGTTATCAGACAGTTGACAATTTTCGAGATTGTGAGAATTTCAATATTAAAAATATGCACTCATTTATATGAATATCATCCATAATCTTAATGATTAATAGAATTTGGAAATTTGGCCACATTCAAAAAATTTTGGTAACGACAGAACTTTCAAAAAATTAACAAATTATATTATCAATGGTTATAAAATGCTTAGAATTGGAAAATTTCATGATTTATGGCAATTTTAAGTGTTCTGAAAATTAGCAACAAAAAATAGTCGACAGTATTTATTGATAAGTAAATTAAAATTTAAGAATCATGAAAATAAAGGTGCTTCGTCAATTTCAGCAATTTTATTCCAAAAATTTCAGTTATTCCGAACATTCTATCAAATTTGAAAAAAAGTCAAAAATTTTAGAGATGTGGACCATTTTCCAAATGGACCTCAAATAAAAATTTCGAGTCCTGTAGAATTCGTTAATCTTAGTTAAATTATCTCATGAATGAAAAAAAGTTTTAAATAAAATATTATGAAAATTAAATTAACAATTACCATTTTCAATCAGAAGATTTACTTATTATATTGTTGCAATGCTATCATGAAAATATCTAATTATGTCGCCTCATATACCCAAGAAATAAACAGAAAATCCTCACATCACTTATTTCAATACTAACATCTTTGCTACATCGTTGCCGACCATTTTCCCGAATACCTTTTCCCGAAAGGTCTTTTTCCGAACGGCCTTTTTCCCGAAAAACCATTTTTCCGAACGGTCTTTTTCCCGACGGGTTTTTAATTTTCCCGAACGGGAAATTTTCCTATCAGCCTAATGTCTAGAAATGTCATGGTTACGCATTTACCAAACAATTGACGCATGAACAACAACAACTTTTGAATTTTATATCTGAAGAAACCTAATTCGGAATTTTAACCACGAATCTTTTTATTGAAGACTCTTCTTATAAAATTTTTAGTATGACTCTTATAAAATTTTTACCATGACTCTTTTTATTGAAGACTCTTCTTATGAAATTCATAAATGTATACAATTGAAATAAAAGTTAAATTCCTTATCGAAATTCAGAAAATAATACTTTCGGGAAAATTGTCATTCGGGAAAATGACCGTTCGGGAACTTGGATTCGGGAAAATGACCGGGAATCCTGCTACATTTCAGTTTCTCGCAGCCAAAACAACCTTCGAAAGTTTCCTTAAAAATTTTCCGCCTTAGACAGCTACCTACATTGCCTGTGTATTTTAGCCGAAAAATTCTTATCGAAAATAATTTCCAGACTTGGCCCTATCTTGGGCCAGCCTCGGCCAACATTGGCCAGCATTGGGCCGAGCCTGGAAATTATTTTCGGTAAGAATTTTTCAGCTAAAATACGTACACGCCCTTGCCTGTTCTGTAAATCCGGCCTTGCCTCCAACGATCTAAAATTTAAGTTACGAAAAAAGGAAAAATCGCCCAACGAACAACCGATTGTGAGTGAAACTTTATTGATACTCGATGTCGGGGTGATATATAATCTCGACAAAGACGAAGTGCGTTGACAGTTAACGAGTGCGAAACTCTGTACGTATTCTGATCGCGCTATAACTTCCCATTACGGTAAAAAGCTCCGATGCTCGGGCTGTATTTCTGTCCGGAGCTGATGACCAAAGAGGTGAAGAGGGCGGGGGCCACAACGGCAAGGTGCACTCCCGGCAATGAATCAACTTTAGAGCCCTCGCTGGGCAAGGAAATACGTGGGCCACGTTGTTTGGGTTTATGATATACTCCGCTTGTATGTAAATAGCGATCGACTGCACCGCGCGATAAATGCGATTCTCGTTTGGCCACAAAGGCGGATACATGGGTGGAAGGGGGAGGGGATTATGATAGGGCGATCTCCCTCTTTTTTCGCTCTCTAAATCTGAAACAGTTAATTTTTACTGTTTGCCAACCGAACCGCAATATTTCATTTCGTCAAACGTTGTGCACTGGGAATCAGTCAAAAGTATTTGTTGAAACAGTACTTTTGAATATTGTACTGGATTTTTGAATAATATATATTTTTACAATTTCGAACCTGCGGTCATTTGTTTCAAGAAAGATTTACGAAAATTTGGTGGGAAATTACATTTTTTTTTCACTTGAAAATGAATTTAAAATTCTATTTACGGGACAACAATAGTATATTTCTTCAGTAGTGTAGAAAAGTTTTTTTTAAAGAATTTGAGAGTTGCAACTCAAGCCGAAGGCCAGCATTGTAATCAGATGAGTTAAAACAACAAGTAAAAAGAAATATTTGTTAATTATTATTTTTGACAATTTTACTTGAAAATACTTTTGGCTTGTATTATCCAATAATTATTTTGAGTCACGGGATTGAAAATTTTATCATCGTGTACATTATAAAAAATTAAAAATTCACAAATGAAAAACTAGAATTTTCGATTTCATGATACAGAATTACTAAGTTTTATATTCTAGAATGTATAGTTAGGAAATAATAGATTTTTCATAAGCTAATTCAGGCTTACGAATTTCAGAATATAGATCTAAATAAATAGTACCTTATCCTGAAGAAATTTGAAATCCTTAACTTTCGAAGAAAATTTCTTAAGTTTGGTATTTGATTTAATTCAATTTTTAATTTAAATAAATTAATTAAAATTTTGTGTTTGGATATGCATAATGTATTTTTATGCAATGACATATTTTTTCCAGAATCCCCCCTCCAGAAAATGATTTAATTCCCTTGCCTATCGAGTAGTTATCTAATATTTACACGGTCGCTCCAAGGTTATCAAAATGCTCTTGAACACTTTTATTGTTCAAAAAATTAGAGATATCCAATGTCAAATCACAAAAAAAAACTGTTCACTCCAAGTACGTTGAGTTTTTCAATTATCATTGAATCTGTAATTTCATATGCCAAGAAAATACATACTAGATTACATAAAACTTGCAGAAAACGACACCATCAATGATTTTCTAATAAATAATGTTGTATTACAAATAATGAATTTTGAAACCGCATTTCCTGGTTGTTTATTATAACTGGATTCTAATCTTAATCCTCCGATCCAGATTATAGTGAAAGTTGCTAGGACTTCTGTGGGTGAATTTGAATTTATAATCTTCTGAACTTACTACATCAACTTTTACAACAAAAATTTTAATTTATATTATATTTCTACATGCTCAATGTATTGAAAATTAATCGTTTGTAATCTTCAATGTTAATAATTTTTTATGTCTATTTTTTGATTTGAATTTTCTACAAAATCAAAGTAAAAAAGACAATAATTGAATAATATAACAATAGTTATGCAATTAATGAGAATTTAAAAAATTCAAGGTCAGAAAAATTTGGGATACTGATATTTTAGATACAGGAATTTTGAAAATTGTATTTTGTAACACAATTTTCAATTGACAGTATTCCTATAAATTCGTTTGAAAAATGATTATTTCTTTTCTCATCATTCGAATTCAGTGTATCTCAATAATAAATTTGTAGATAAAAATTTTCTATTTAATTTACTGCATGGTTTAAAAAAAAAACCGAGAAATAAATACATAAAAAGAAGTTATGGGTATAGATTCAACTAATTGTACATTAAAGTAGAAGTTGTTGAAAAAAAAAACGCATTTCACATCAGTTTGCAACTTTGAAGGCGAAAAAACTCGAAATCAATGATTTTCAACATTTTCACCTGCAAATTTCGAATACTGACTGTGAAAGAAATTGAAATTCAAGACGAAATTTCGACTCGGGCCGTCTTTTCCACTCGCGTCACGCCGTAAATCCCGCGCCAAAATCGTCTTGTGCGAGGAAAAGCCTCATCCTTCGACAAGATTTACCCCAGCTCCTTTGGGTTTACGGGAAAAGCGGTTAAAATATCATCGGGCGTGCAACTCCAAACAAATCATTTCCTGCGGGCGTTTGGCGTGTGGGCCGTAACGCGCGTGGTGCTCTTGCTTCTTTTTCGCCCGAGAAAATATTTACGTCCCATGGCCACGGGGCATGAAAGGTAAAACGAAGGAGAGAAATGTACTAGAAGGGGCACGGGCGATGTCCCACGGAGTTACTTAAATAAACTACAGGTACGCCCAACCCAACCCAACCTCGAAAGCTGCTGCTCGTTCGAGACTCGACGAAGGAAAGGTTTCGGCCTTTCGAGTGTGGATCCTTTTTATCCTCGCGTACGTTGAAAACAAACTTGGCTCTTTTGCTTCTGCTGTTTTTGCAAAGCTCTCGTTGGTATTTCGCCTCGGGTTCAGAGAATTTTCCAGCTTTTACGGCTTGAAGGGCCGTTAACTTTATGGTTTGGAATGTCCATAGAGGGACTTTGATTTTTCAACTTTGAATTTATTTATTTTATTCAAATCATAGGTTGTACAGATTACTCCAATTATTACAGAACGATAGGAACTTGAAAATAGTGGAATATCAGGCACTGATATATGAAGCAAAGTATTCAAAAAGGGTAATCCATCACTACTTTCTAAATCCAAATCAGTGGAAATTGCAATGATCTTTTTAGCGACTTAGTCAACTATTGTCAAACAGTGGAATCCTACTGATTCTTCAGTAATAGTGTATACCACTATAAAATCAGTGGTAGTGAGAGCTTAAGTTTTACAAGCTGCGAATTTACTAACCACTGATTTATTAGTGAGATAATCACTGGTTTTTCAGTCAAACTACCACTGGCAAATCAGTGGTAGTTTTAGAATAATTTTAAGATTAAATTTTGAGTCAGCAAAAAAGAAGCGAAAATAGGATCTATACTTAATTTGAGGACATACGTGTCTCGGGCTTACAGTATATTAGCTCAATAAAGCTACTCATTTAATTTTTAAAGTGCGAGAAGGACAGATTTACTTACGTAATGTGCTTAAAAGAGAGAAAAAATCTAGTAAAACCACGAGACAGGTGTATCTTTAACTTAAAAGTAGACGTAATTTTTATTACGATTATTTTCCGAAATTTTTGTTGCATAGTGTAATTTTCTAAGAACTTGCCGTTCATGTGCAAATATCGTTAAAATCATAGGAAAGCCAAGCAAAATTAATGAATGTGAAAAACTTCTCGGGGAATAAAGTATTCTGGATATTTGAAAAATGAGACTTGTTATAATTTTGAACAGTTTCAGGATGTATGTAAAAATGTATGAAATGTAAGATTCAACAAATAATAAGTGCGTTAAATCGGAGACAAAGAAGCGTAATCAATGAAATTACATATGATGCAAATTTTGTAATTATAGAATGGATTCTCCACATTTTTGATTTAAAGATAGAATATATCTTTAGATGTTATGATCATAGATGTTCAAGAGTTTTTTGACATCATTATTGTGTAATAGCTCTGTATTACTCATCTGAATAAAATTTAAAATTTGAGAAAGTCTAGCAATATGAAAACTATAAAATAAACAACATTAAAAGTAAATGTGAATATATGGAATAAAGTTAAGTTGGTGCTATCATATCCAATAAATATCTTTTTTTTTGTTTCAGTAAGACATTTCAAAGCTTGTAAGTTATGCCAAGTCATCTAAAAAACCTGCCTAAAAAATTTATGCACAGAAAAAAAAGATTTTATTCGATATTCTATTAATATCATTATTTTAATATTCTAGGTTAATTTATTATTCTAATTAATATTTAAGAATGCTGTTCGGTAGCTCTTCCAAGTAAACTCTAATTTTATTGCCAATAATATAATCACAGTAGTGCCTCGCTACTTTTACTGTTTTTCCTTCTGGAAGCTGAGCCTGTGTCTTTTCGTGTCAATGCTAAATGCCAAACGCGCCTACGCGGAAAATTGATTCTCCACGCCGCGCAAATATTCAGGCGTTAACTTATATGCTCCGGTTTTGCAAAGCGTGGACGGGGCAAGATACGGAGGTGCCACGAAGACATGAATAATTACGAGCGATATGTAAGGAGAAAAAGAGACAGAGAGAGAGTGGGATAAGCATGGTAGAGCTTCTTTGCCGAGTTGGCGCGAAGCGATATTGATTAAACCGACGGGGATGATGAATTACAATGTTTACTCAGGGCCATTAGCCTTCTCGGTACCCGGGTACTTGGTAATTACACTCCCGATCCGATAACCCACGATTAATGTCCTGGACATTGACGAAAAAAAAAAATAACTTGCTCATAATTTTTATGATTTCTCGATCTTTCGGACCCAAAAAAATGAAAAACTCATTTTTTGTTCCTGGTTTTCAAGTTTTTAGCCGATTATTGGGTCCTTATCAGGAAACTACATGATGATAAATTAATATTTAATAAAAAAAAATATAACTTCAACGTCATTCAATTTAAATAGGAATAGAAATGTGTCACAAGAAATGAGTTTATATTTATTTGTGCTTCAAAAGATCGAAAACAATAAATATTATGAACAATGAGAATGGTGCTTTATCTAAAAATTAATATTGTAAGATAATAATGTCTAACAAGAACATTTAAATCACGAAAAATTACCATTATCTTTAAGAGTATTTTATAAATACTGCGTTGATAAATGCGGTTAGCAGCGAGATCGACGTCGGATCCAGAAATTAGAGAATGAATAAACGAGGCTCTTGAAAAAAAGAGGAACACCACTCAAACGAAAATATAGGTGAGAGGAACAAACCCAGCCCCCAGGAAAAAAGTCGGAATCGTATTCAATTAACAGACTTCCTAATTAATTAACAACGGAAGCCGCGGGATTCTCGCTATCTGGTCGATTGCTTTCCAAGTTTGTATTGGCAGGATGCTTTGCAGCTACAAGCGAGGGTCTTGAACTCGTCGCGTAAATACAAAGCTGTATGCAAGACACCGCGAGAAGTTGTGAAATCACGGCACTAATCAATTTTGAATGTTCAACGATATTTTTATTATTTTTATGCGTCTGGATTCGAATTTAATGTGTAAGAATACTAAACTTTTGAAAAGTATTTTTTTTCCTTTAATAGTTATACAGGGTGATTCAACATGACCCGAGCACCCGAAAAATTTAGATTCCTTGTAAAATTCTAAGACAATATTTCCTTTGCCACTTTTTAAAAAATTCAAAAATAAAAAAGTTATTCAACTTTGAAATTTAAACAATAAATTCGATTTATCTACAAATGGTGATAAAAACCAGGGAACAAACTCTACTCAAATTTTCTTCATAATTTTCTGAATCGAAAAGTCCTTTACCACTTTTCAAAAAATTCAAAATCAAAAAAGATATTCGAGTTTGAAATCTGAGAAATCTGATTGGTTGAAACTTCTAACACGAATATCTGTTTTGATTTTGAGTTTTGCGAAAAGTGGCAAAAGACTTTTCGATTCAGAAAATTATGAAGAAAATTTGGTTAGAATTCGGTCCCTGATTTTTATCACCATTTGTTGAAAAAGCACATTTATTGTTCAAATTTCAAAGTTGAAAAACTTTTTAATTTTTGAGTTTTGTAAAAAGTGGCAAAGGAAGTATTATCTTAGAATTTTACAAGGAATCTAAATTTTTCAGGTGCTCAGGTCATGTTGAATCACCCTGTACAGGTAAATGAGTGTTTCATTAATGTTTGAAAATAATTTAATTGTTTAATTAAAATAAATTAAAATCAAAAAAGTATGATATGTTTCATCATTTTAAATATCTTTAATAACCTTAAAAGCCTCCAAAATGTCTCATAATGTCTAATTTTTCAATGAATTCCCAATTTTTTTTTACGTATACGACAGTTTTCCTTAAATCGCCAATTCAATGAATTTTCCTGAGTTTTCAGACCTACGTGGCTACCCAAGAAAAGTAATACCTGTTCATTTTAGGCAAAGCACGGATTATGGCAAGCTGGTGCAACAAGCGCGGGAATGACGTGGAAAAAAAAGCAAAGGACTCGTTACCTGAATCCCTCGCCTGTTTACTTTTCATGAACGACTTCCAAATCGTGCACACTGCTGTGTACGCCAGTAAACTTATACACGAACCGCATAAATTTGTGACGTTTCACACGAAATTCAATAATATCTGAACTCGGAATTTCTTCGAATGAATTTTCACGAAAAAGATCAAGTACACTTTGCAAGCTATAGAAACTTTTGCTCTCTGAATTAATAAAACTGTACTCGTTTCAAAGTGATACTTTATCAAATATTCATTACTCGCAAGTGCAGTTTCGGTCGAAAAAGAGTGGAATTTTAATGATTTGGAGTAAAACTTTTTCAGGTAGCAAAAAACTCTATTGATATTAATGACTCTTAAGGTAGTTTTAAAGTTTCTTTTAATACTTTTTAATAAAAAAAAAAGTGAAACTTTACAAGTCAAGCTCGAGTGAAAATTTTTTCAGTGAAGTCTTATTTTATTAACTAATGTTAAAAAAATAATAATAATCGGCCAATTTTTTATACATTACTGGAAGCTCTTTCAGCTGCAAAATAAAGAAATCCCTTAAATCAGAATTTCGCAAAAATCGTTCGATTTAGCATGAAAGGCCCCCAATGGCTTTTTACCTAAGACGCGAAAGAGTCGAGTTTCGACCCCTCCCTCCTCCTCTCGCAGCCTCCTTAACCGGGATAAAACCGGTAAGGTAGAGCCACGAAGATGGCGGCGGGCGAAAGGGCGCCACACTTGGAACAATAAATCATGACCCCACTACACCGAGAAAATGACGCTGAAACTCTGAAAGTATTCCCCCCCCCCTTAACCCTTCTCTCACGCCTATTCGACTTTATCATTTGATACCTGACGCGGTGCCCACGCGAATGCGACGCTATTTTTTGGTTTTAGAATTTTGGCAAGAATTTTCTTGTAGAAGCACAATAAGAAGTTATTTTTTTTTGTTGAAAGAAAATCATCCGAAATTTCACAGAATTTTCCAGAATTTTGATTATAAAAAAAATGTTTCATAGAATGTTAGGAAACTTAATGAGGTTTGAAATAGATATTTATGCTACAAGGGAGGAATGGAATGATTCTACGAGCGAGAATTTGGGCACGAGAGGCAGCGAGTGCGCAAGCGCGCGAGTTGAATCACATTCCTCCCATGTAACATACAATATTTTTTTCCATGTATGTGTAGGAGTGGCTGCTTACGATGA